>PVJA010021490.1:0-11752 GCA_004027025.1 Myocastor coypus | reverse complement strand
GTATACATGTGTTCATATCTACTAAAAGCTAAAACACAGCAGAGAGGATTTCATACAAAGGAAGGGGTTGGAAGTATTTTGAGTTGAGAAAAATTGAGGAGGAGAAAAGAATGACTGCATCAGGAACATTGGAATATGGATGAGCTGACTTTTAAAGACTTTAAGCTTGGACCATCGTATGTGTGTGTGTGTGTGTGTGTGTGTGTGTGTGTGTGTGTGTGTGTGTGTGTGGTACCGGGGATCTAACACTGGACTTTGTGCTTGCCAAGCTGGCACTTAAGCCACTGAACTAGCTCCCTGGCCCTGGGCCATCATTTATGACTAGAGATTTCATTTTTAGTAAAATAATATACTGTCACATTTTATTAATGCTATCACTTTTAATTTGACTGCATTTGTGACTTTTTGATATTTAAGTCATGCATTTGTTATACATAAGCACCAAAATCAAATGAGTTAGTATCTGGTTTTAAATTATACAAATTTAAATAATATATTAATAAAAATAAGTCTAACCTAAGGGCCCACCAGAACTTCAAAAGGCAGAATGTGTTCTAGTTTAGGAGAAGGCTGTTCGGATCTCTCCTAGGTGTAGAAAGAAGAAGGTCCAACTGGGAGAAGCCTGTGGCCTCAGATTCCTGGAGTATTCTGGAAGTGAAGCTATCCCAGAAGAGCTTAGAAGGATCCAGAGGAGTATCTGTGACTTACTGAGACCTCTCCTCCCACTGTTTTACTCTATTCACTTAGCATGCTGCAGAGTCACACGCGGCCAGCACAGTGTGGTCCTGAACAAGGGGTACACAGTCCACACCCTCAAAAACTTTGCAGAAGAATGGGCCATTGCATTTAAACTTTAATTCTCAGTTTTCATCTCTTGTCCCTTCCCACATACCCAATGTGACAGGGACTTAGGGGCTGGGATTATAGATGCCCAAGGAGCAGCTCAAAGCAGGATGAAGGTTGACATCACTGACTTCATTATGTTTGTTTGATTCCTCATTAGTTTAAAGCTTAGAGTCAGAGTCCTACTCAGCTCTGTACACACATAATTAGTCATTTTAGGAGTGTCTGTAGAACAAAGTTTGTTAAGCTCAAAATTTCTCTCACTTTTCTCATTCCCCTTCCAGGCTGAGGTCACCAAGATATGAATAATTAAAGTAACCATCAGGGACACATCCCATTCCAGACCTCCTGGAAAAATATCTAGAAGTCTTCAGTCATTGTTTGAAACCTATGGTCACCTGCAGTTCTAGAAAAAGCAGAGCCTTGAAGACCACCACATGCTGGTCATCTCAGGTCACCCCTGCCCCCAAGCAGGAACACTTATCCCAAGAAGAGAACAAAGACTGCCTTCCTAAGCAGGGACCAACATCTCACAACGGGAACTAAGTTGTCACCTTTGGTGATGATGCGTCTCTCAGAAAGCCACAGAACCAGCCTTGAGGCACGGATCAACAAGACCACATCTAGACCATAGCTACCTACCTAAGCCGCCAGCTATGCTTTGTCAAATTTGCATCTCGATGCTTATCTGTCTCATTGTAGGCCAGGAGCCTTCAAAATGCAAGGATTTTGGAATTTAGGAGCCAGGGCAATTTAGGCTGGTGTTTTGGAAGCAGAACTTGAGACAGTTTTGAAGACACATGATCTGTTGATTTACTCAGGAAGAACAAAGCATCGCAGACATACTGAGGATGTTCTCCCTTCCAGGAATGAGACTGAATACTCTAAAAGGATCTTGCTCATTTCTACAAGTGGGGTGGTAATTTTGTGCATGAGTTTAAAGACAATGTTACCAGAGTTGTGGGTTTATAGCCCCAACAGACTATATTTAGCCACTCATCCCCTAATGCCAATCAAGAAGAGCAGTGGTGACAGGCAGGAAAGAAACTTTAATCAACATGACCTTACTGGGAAGCACAGGTACAGCGGTTCAATATCTGTCTCCCAGGAACTTATAGAAGCTTTGGGGTTTTATGTAACAGGAGAACAAAGATAGGAGGTGGAGGCTTGTGTAACTGGTGAGTGACATAGCTGGCAGTTTAGGTAGCTATGGTCTCGATAATACTCTTGCCATTTAGCTGCTATAATTTATGACAGCAGCAATAGAACTATATAGTAATTCTGATCAAATGAGTTAAGGGAAAGATAGTATAACTTGTAGGCCATGTTGATCATCTTGTTCTGAAAAAGTCATAGTAAGAACACAACCAATAATAAAAGAGTAATTGAATCAAGGAACAGAGAACTTGTTCACTATGAAAGGAAAAGCTGACACTGCCCTGATTCATGATTCTGTGTTCCGACAGCATCACGTGTTGTATGCAAACAGAGGGATGCTACAGACGTGCAGTCTCCACCTCCGTTGTCATAGTTACTCTCTGACTTGAAAGATGCCCTCATAAAAACCAGATTGGTTGCATTAAGTGGTGAGAAGGTGCCCTGAGGGTAGCCAGATGCTTCTGCATTCTTGTCAGAGATGGTTTCTGAAATCTTTATTCAGTCAGTTCTGGCCCAAATGGAGCACAGTCATTTGCACTTAGAAAATAGGAAGTCTGTTTTAATGATGGACATCTTTTAAGGATGAGGGGTATATTCTCTTGTCCTAAGAGCTAAAGAAATAAATACCTACAAAAGCAAAGTTTTGAAATGGACTTTGCCCCCTTTTAAGTACTAATGCCTGGCTACATCTAACTCCTTGTGTCCTCCCCTTCTCCACTCTAGCCACCCGGGAATTCTTGTCACTCTGAACACACCAAGCTTATCCTTTTGCTCAGAGTGTGCACCTGCCCTTCTCAGCCCAGAACTCTGTTCCTGTGGATGGCTGCTTACTCCTGCCCCCACTCCTGAGAAGTCTTCCATAGCACTTTTTGCACGGCCACCACAACACTGTCAGCCTCCTTATCTAACTCTTAGATTTCTTCATGGAGCTCCTGACTTCATCTGGGCAGCTGCTCACTGTCTCCCCACAGTGAAGCAGAGACCTGGTCCCTTGCCCACTGTTGCCCATCTTTCCAGCACACATGCATACATAATGAGCAACACTGACTGCATAAAAGAACTGCTGGAATTCTCAGCCGTCCATTGCCACATGGACAGGATGGTATTGATACTCCTCCTTTTGATAAATATATCTGTGTCTCTCCTTTTGCATCTCCTTTCTCATCAGGTTATGGTGGGATTGTGCTGAGATACTGTGCAACATCCAAGACTCAGTCACGAAAAGCAACGCAGGATTCATTTCATGCACTTGGGGTTCTCTCCCTAGAAACACAGCCAACATGTTAGGTGGACTTTAAGCCACGAGAGAACCATAGCTAGATGTCCTGACAGCCAGCCAAGCTGAGGGTCCTGCTCACAGCCTACACCAACTTTCATGTGTATGGAGAAGTCTTCCCTGGGATTGAGGTAATGAAAATTGGCCATCCTTAGGAATTATGCTCATGCAAAAATACATATATCTGTGAGGTTTTTCCTGTTAGCATTAGTCAGCAATTGCCTAGACTCAGACACTTAGGATTAATGTCATCTCAGGCAGGTGAGTCAGTGAGTCTTCCTCTGCCGTAGTCCTCTCAACACAGTCCCAAGCCTGGTGACAACTCCTTTTCCAGACAATCCTTGTGATCCACAAAGCCAGGTTCTGCCCCCTTGTGATCAAATTCACCCCTGTAGTGACCTCTGGCTGCTCAACTGCTCCTACCAGACGACTCTTAGGCAAGGGTGAGTGCCACCCCAGGAGCTGAACTTCCGGGTCGTGATTTCTCTGGGACAGACTCTTTAGAGGATCCAGTGAAGTTGTAGTGGGAGCTGCATAACAGGACCTATGGCAGAGCTCCTCACGTGCAGCTCAACAGCGAGCTGCGAAGATAAACTGGAAATCAAAATTCACAGAGCTCATAACTGAGGGGAAGAAAACAGGCAGGCTGTAGGTAGTACGAATAGAGTTGATCAATGGTGGCTAAGACTGAGATCTGCCTCTAGGCAGGCCTGATGTTGAATGCTGAGCCTTTTGTTTATAAGCAATGTGTTCTGAACAAGTCCCTGACCTTCTCTAAGACTGGATTTCCTCAGTGTGCAAAGGAACTGCTCATGGACCCTCCTTTATTGGAATATTGTAAGAGAGAAATGGATTGTGTGTATGACAGCAAGTATGCTCAGACAGTGAGCAACTTGGACATGGGCAGGGCCATCCCACTGCCTCTAGGATGCTGTGTAAGAGCCTCAGGGCTTTTATATTCTTTCCCCCACATTCCCACCTCTTGTGCCTCTGTCATCTTTAGAAGACTTTTGAGCCACTAAAAGTATGAGTACCTGGGACTCACCCCCGGGAATACCTCCCTCTCAGGCTCTCTCTTGGATCCCATTTGAAAGCCAACTGAAGAGCCAACTGACTGCATAACATAGAATCAGAAAATCCAGTAATGCCCCTGGTTTCCCATGAGCGAGTGATGGAGCAGTCACATTTGCACAAAACGGCATAGACTAAAATAGGCAGTTGGAAATATTCCTGGCAGATGGTGCTAAATATAGACCTAGTGACAGATTGGCCCCACAGAATAGCTCTTCTGCTTGCTAAGAGTGTGCCAGAGCCAAGAAGCTTCTACTTTCTGGAAGACTGTGTCCACAGCCCTGGGATCTCACCATGGAGGAGAGCTGCTGAGCTTTTGAGAAGGGAGAAACACCTGAGCATGACCCTGGGCTCCACGGTGAGGGTGCCTCAAAGTTCCACAAGTGTCATAGGTTTTCTATACACTGAAATTGTATTGTGGGGCTGGGACTATAACTCAGTTGTGTAAACACCTGTGTGACAAAAGCATGTAAGATCCCAAGTTCGATTCCCAGTACCAATATATATATATATATATATATATATATATATATATATATATATATATATATATTTGGAGGGGACAACACCATAAGTACAGTGGACACTGCTAGCTCAGCAGGCAGCATAGTGGGGTATAAGAGGCGGGGCTCTTTTTTTATGTAAGTGTGTGTCTGTAATACAGAATGGTGGTGTTTGTTTGGGGGAACTGGTATGTGCATACTGATCATTTTCAAGCCTTCACCATCTTAAAGGACAAATATATCTTTTCATGACTTGTAAAGACAGAGGACTCTGAATAGAGCAAATTTGCTATTTGACTTCCATTTAAGGGGCCTGGAAGATTTTCTCTTAATGTTGATGTGGAGCATGCCAGTCTTGGCAACTAAGCCTCGAGGCGGACATGTGCTCTGATTCTACCCCTCCTGCATGCCACCCTCCCTTGCAGCATCCTTCCTTCCTCTGCTTTCCTTCTAGCCTACTTGGTTCTCTCCAAATTCTGGAGTTAGAATTTCTGAGTGTTTATTTTAAGTTCTGTGTGGTGCTAGGATCTTGTCCTAAAAGCGAAGACGATGTTAGCTTATGAATCATTCTTGGAGAACTATAATTCTTCTGGCAGCATGCGCCTTATCCCTGGACTCAGAGGCTTTTGTAGATAATTTTCTTGATAGGGGTAAAGGTAACACATGCAGGAGAATTATCCAAGTATCTTCGGGGCTTTGGCTGTGTAAATAACAGACCCGAGCAAGCCCTTCCTGGCACACACCTGCCTGCTTCCTCACTCCCTGTGTAGTTAGCAGAGGCTAATGGCTATTGCACATTCCAGTACATCAGAGGCCTGACAGAATAAAGGTTTATTTCTCTCTCAGGTAAATCCCACTTCCTGGAGATGAGGAAAAACAGAGGTGGGCATGTCTCAGTTCCATATGCTTACCCAAGGACCCAGGCTGCCAGAGGCCCTGACGCCTCTCAACCTGTAGCTTCCAAGTTTGCCTGGATGTCATCAGCATCTAGCAGCAGGTAGAGAAAACACATGGAAAGCCACAGTAGGAAGATTTGTAGGGCAAGTCTAAAAGTGATGCACATCCCTCTTCACGTTGGAAGGGCCAGCATTTACTCTCCTGGCCATCATGTCCATCAAGGAGGTCTGCATGTAATTTACCTATATGCCTGGAGAAGGAAGATAGGAAGTTTGATGGTCATCTAGTGCTATGTATGTATGTATGTATGTACGTATGTAGGTATAGCACCTCACTGCACAGTTCAGATTCATAGTGATTCTCCGGTCTCAGTCTCACCAGTGCTGGGATTACAGGCATGTGCCGCTACTCCAAGTTTCAGCGACCAGCTTGGCACATCCAGGGTTCTAGGGCCAGCATGGCTTGTAGTACCAGGGATAGAACCCGGGTCCTTGTGCTTGCCAGGCAGGTACTTAGACCACTGTAGTATTCCTTACATACATTGAAGTTCAAGAGACAGTGTGAAGGGAGAGTTTGGGGAAATTCTAGAACTTTTTCAAATTTCCTGTGCAGTTTCCTCTCAGTCTTCAAATTGGATTTGTTAAATAATGTATTCAAATATATTTCTTCCTATTAGTTAAGGAAATCAAACAATATCACAACTTCTCTTCAGTGGGAGTGGAGCTGATCTGTCTCTCATAAGTTTCCTTATAAGTAGCATAGTGAGTAAGAGTTTCCCTTTCAGAAAAAAATACATGCCTGTAACCCCACCTCTGGAGAAGTTGAGGCAGGAGTATTGTTCCAAATTCAAGAGCATCCTGGGCTACAAAAGGAACTCAAGCCACCCTGAACTGCATAGCAAGACTGTCTCAAAAAGACAAAAACAAAATTAAATTAAAGCCTCATTCCCTTAGTATGAGACTTGATTTTTCATTTTGCATCACTGATGGCATCTGAGCAGAAAACTGCTACAAATATTTCTGCAATACTGTCTCACTCTGTTTAATCAACAGGCTGCAAAAGACCTTGGTAGACAAAGGGAGATAAAAAAGGAGAAAAGCGTTATTTATGAATGAATCCATTCTGTAAGGACACAGACTAACTCCCCAGAGTTTTAAGTAGGAGCCACCAAATCATTTCCTCATTTGTACTAGAATAAGCTATCTGCCTTGCTGTGACAATGTGCCTATGGTCATAGCGTTCCTTTGCCTTTATGATCATTTTAAGGACATTAAAATTTCTGCAATATTAATATCAGTAAATCATATTGCTAGAAATTAAAATCCTAACAAAAAGCTCCATTGTAGTTGCAAATTGCAATAATATTATTCACCTTACAATCTCCTGTTATAGCAAGGCACGAATGTAATAAAATCTAATATGCACTGTACCCAGTGTGTACTTCTGACACATTTTAGACTTTATTACATTTAATTTTTGTTTTTCCACTGAATGCTTTTTAAACAGACCAACAATTCTAAAACTTCTTGTGTTACAGAATCACATGGACGGATAGGCTGATTCTAAGATGTAGCTAACATGATTTATACTGCTACAAACAGGGATACATTTGTCACTGTATTTAACAATCTGAAAGATACCTAGAAGAGAAATAGCTGGATGCATTATAATTTCTAGGGTTTTTGTTTGTTTGTTTGTTTGTTTTAGGAACTAAGTGAATGGGTAAAGAAAATGTAGTATCGCCATAAAGTGTTACATTACTTTGCCACAGAGGTAAATTTGAGTCATTTGTAAAAAAGATGAATGCACCTTGAGAGTGTCATGTTCATTTCAGATGCGCTGGCTCAAACATTACATAATTTCTCTTACACGAGCAACCCAGGCATCAATAAAAACAAAAATGAAGGAAAGATAATGGGAAGTAGGGAGGGGAGCCTTTCTCAACTGGGAAGAGGATCAAGAGATTGCAGGAGAAGGGAGAGCAGGGAGGGAACGAGGAGGAAGAAAGGAAGGAAGATGTGATCTGTGCGCACTCCACGCCCACAGGAGGAATGGAAGCACTGTGACTTGCAAACCTGCGCTGAAAGCAAATAGAAGTAAATGAATAAGTGTTTTGTTTTTATAGAAAATAAAAAGACCCACACAGGAAGCTTGGCATAAGACCGATTTCCGGATCTACTGAAGATAAGAGGTATTATGAGCAGTTTTGCAAGGTGGTCTGAATGCACACCAGCAAGGGGCCTTACTCTGTTCACACCCCAGGATTTTGCAGGTAGCAGGAACTTAGTGTACGTTCAGTGGATGAATATGTGAATAAATAATCGAAATAAAATAGTATTCTTGCCACTAAATTGATCACTGAGTCTAAAGAACTAAAACAAAAGTTCATTACTAATGTATTGACATAAATATTAAACAAAAAATAAGAACAGTTTAATCACCAGGAAAACTAGCATAGTAGCTCAGTTTTATTATTACTTTTTTAAATTTGATTTCAGGGATGGAACTCAGGACCTTGTACTTATACTGTGATGAGCTATCTTTCCAGCTCTATTCAGTTTTAGTAAAACATGTTTTTGTGTTTTTCCAATATTAAATATTGAAACTACTACTAAGATGCCAAAAATGTCCTAAGTGAATAGCAAGAACGCACAGACATCAGTAGGGTATGTCAGACTTTCAGGAAAATATGAAGATTACACTAAAATATATTTTTTAAATACAAAAGCACAAATGCACTTTTATTTCCCATTAATTTAAATTCTTGAGGGGTACAGCATCACATGGATTCGGTGTCCAATGGCCTTAGCAGGAAGGTTGCTTCAGAACTTGGCACGAACCATGCCGCTGTTTCCATGGGCCCGAGTTCCTTTTCCCCAGATCACTCGTTTTGTTTGGTTTACCACCTGGAGTCACTGTGTTGTTTTTTGCTTTGTATACATAAGCACATCTCTTGCCTAGGTAGAATTCAGTTTCATCCCAGGCATAAACACCTTCAATTTTAAGAAGAGCTGTATGTTCCCTCTGATTCTGGACACCCCGCTTATAGCCAGCAAATGTGGCTTTTCACGATAGTCTTCCAGACATCTTTGCCTTTTGGAAGTCCTGTTCCCAGCATGCTTGCCCCCAGCTTCCACAACAGTCTTCCCCTCACCTCTACACTAAAATATTTTGATGAAAACAATATTATTAACACAGAACCTCCTTGCTACCAGTGTGCTAGGTATCCCAGGCTGAGAACTACTTATTAGTATCAATAACAGGTTCAAGATTGTTCAACTAATGATAATTTATTATTAACCACAGATGCTTTACCAGAGGTTAGACTCCCCTTCCTCCACCAGGCAAGTATGACTGCAAGTTTCCAGAAAGGTGACACATACCTTCCTAGATACCAGTATCCCCCCCTGTTTTCTTCCTACCTTGTTGGAATGCTCCTTTTCTGCATTTTTGGAATTGTTACTTGAATGTCACAACTATATTCCATTTGAGGAATATTACCCTTCCTCAAAGTTCTGCTTTAGGACTTCTCCTCTTCTTATTCCCTAGAGGCCGAGATCCATCTGAACTGCTTCAGCTGCCACATCTTTGCATAATTTCTAAATTACTGTCTCAACCCAGACCTCTCCAGTTGATTACACAGGACCTACAAGAAAATGTTATAAAGCTTAAGTCTAACTTTCATAAAGAAAAGAAAAAATCCAGTAGTCTTTGAATTGATTACATGTAACTACATTTTTAACACACCAGATAAATGTAAAGTAACTTGATGGTATATATCAACCACTCATGAACTAATCCATGCTGGTTTTCTTTCCTTACAAATGTATAAGATAGCTTTCCATAGCAGTATGAATACTAAATTTCAAAAGCTAGCTCAAGACCAGTATCTGCATAGTGTCGATCATGCCAGAATGGAATATTTGGCTGGGCATCTGAACACCCATTTGTTGACTTGCTACCTAAGGCAGCCCCTTTCAGGTTCAGGAAGAAAAACTGACCACAAAAGGGAAATCTCTGTTTGCTACTTTAATTTTCTAGCCCTTCTTTTTCCTGTCTGGTTGGGAATTAACCCTATCTGAGCTCTATAGGGCCAGTGGATGCCAGGAGGGATTCCTTTGACTGAAGAAGACAGCTAAATAGCTTGGATCAAAATCAAGGATGGTGACCTATTGTCCTGAAACCTACACCCAGCCCTGGTCCTCAAGTTCTTACCACTTTGGTGTATGGAAAATGCAAAAGACATAAAGGTCAACAAGAAACATTTAAAAGGAAAAACAGCGTGTTTTCCCATGGCCTGATTAGTTGGTATATTTTATATTGCCCACATTTTATCCTGGAGTCTACCTCAGCATTCTATGAATCTTGATCTGTTTTAGATATGCACTAGAGGATGTGCAGCCTTACCCCTTGTCCAAGAAACTAGAGGATACCATTCATTTAGTGATATATTTATTCATCAAACAAATCTTATTTTTGAGTGATTAATATGTGTCAGACACCATCCCAAGTGTTAAACATATGTCAGTGATGAAGAATCTCTGTCATCACAGACCTTTATATTCTTCTGTACAATAAAATATATACTGGGGTCTCCTTTGGAGAATAATAAAGCAGAGATGGTGAATAGGTAGTGCCATGCTGTACAATAACATGGTCAAGATAAGGTAGTGCTCCAAAATGATGGTTTGAGATGCTAAAATCACATTCTCAGTAGTTGCTAAAGAAGATAGAAAGTGAAGGCTATTTAAGTGCCACACCATACTTGACCTTTATGATGTTTTTAAACATTGTGCTCAGTGACGACATAATCAGCGCTCTTCTCAAGCACATATGGAACATTCTTCAGAAGAGACCACATGCTAGGCCATGAAACAAGTTTCAAAAATTTGGAAGTTTTGAAATAATAAAAATCATGTTCTCCCAACACAATGCACTTAAATTAGAAATCAACAGAAGGAAGTTTGGGGAGTTACCAAACATGTGGAAATGTATCAAAACACTTCTAAATAACTTTGCTGTCGAAAAGTATCAGAAGGAATTTTTGAAAATATTGTGAGCTGGGCCAGCAAGATAGTTCAGCAGTCTAAAGTGCCTGCTTAGGCAAGCTCAGGCAAGTGCAGGGACCATCATTTGATCCTCTGTACCACATGCCATGCCAGCCACGCCCCCAGGGTAGACTCAGCCAGCCACAGGGGAAAAAAAATTGAACAAAAACAGAAAACTAAGCCTATCTGAAATTATAGAATGAGCCTATAGCAGTGATTCAAGAAAAATATTTAACTATAAATGCTTACATTAGAACAGAAAAAAGAAAATGAATCTATACTTAAATATGTGACATAACAAACTAGAAACAGAAAAGCTAGCTAAACCCCAAGCAACCAAAAGGAAGGAATAATAAAGATTAAAGAAGAAAGCAGTGAAGCAGAAAGGATAAAAACAAGAGATTGAAACCAAAAACTGATCCTTTGAAAAGGTCAACAAAATTCATAAATTTTTGGCTAGACTGACCAAATAACAAAAGCATACACAAATTACCAAGAATCAAGAGAAAGTCCCAGGACAATCACTATGAAACATAAAGCTAAAGGATTACAAGGGAGCATTGAGAACAACCTTGTACTAACAAATTGGATAACTTATATGTAATGAATTACCATAAATAAATAAGTTATTTAAACTGACTTAGGAACTGGACAATCTGAATTAACCTAAACCAAAGAAATTAATCACGTAAAAATCTTGCAACAAAGAAAATGTCAGGTGCAAATGGCTTCAGTGGTTATTTTAAGCAAACATTTTAAATAAAAGTAATTCCAACTGTTCACAAACACTTTCAGAGGTAAGTAGAAAAAGAAACACTTTCAAATACATTGTATGAACTCAATATTAACTGATTTTTAATACAAAAATCAGATAGACATTTTAAGCAAAGGAAACCAGACTGCTACCCTCGTGAGCACAAATGAAGAAATCCTTAAAATTTTATTTTATTTTTTTT
>PVJA010021489.1:22806-35606 GCA_004027025.1 Myocastor coypus | reverse complement strand
TCTAGGCCAACCTGGACTACACGAAGTTCAAGGCAGCCTGGACTATGTACAAACACACAAAGGACACGACTTCCAGGGGCATCTGTGTCCACCCAGGCCCAGCCACTAAGCCATCACACAGATGCAGGCTGAACCCTTAGGGTCCAAGCCACCAAGCATCAGAGCAAACACACCATCAGCTAGACCCTGGAGGCAGCCACCCAGGGCCTGGCAAGGGCACAGGGACGGCCAGGTCCTGTGGGACTGCAGCAACCTAGACCAGCACTGACCTCACTGCCTCCAGGGATGGGCTGGCGGGGTGAGGAGCACAGTCTGACCTGTCTTTCTGGGGTCAGAATCCCCACTCCCCACATGGCCAAGGCCTTGTTCTAGATCAGCTATAGGGGCTCACTGGGCCAAGTGTCCCATCTCTCAGTAGGGAAAGAAAACAGTTACACCACCTCTGCTGGGATAGCCCTGAGGAGAGGGGCCGTCCCCAGACAGCTGGCCTGTGCTGTGTGCCTGTGGTGTTACCAATCGCAGCTTCTCACAGGGCTCCCAGGACTGGAAGTACAGATACAGACACAGGCTGCAGCAAGAGCCACCCACCTCCCCCAGCTGTGCACGGCTGCCCCACACCAATCCAGCAGGGCCATCAACCCTGCAATCAGAAGGCTGAGGCAGGAAGACTGAAGGTTTAAACCTAACCTGAACTAGGGACCTAATGAGACCCTGTCTCAAAATTTGAAATAAATTATAAAAGGGCTGGAGATGTAGCTCAGTGTGGAGGGAATAAGCAATTTAAAACAAGGAAAAATAATACATCATTAAAAACATCTGAATTGCTGGACATGGTGCAAATGCCTGCCATCCCAGCACTCGGAAGGGTGAGGCAGGAGGGCCAGCATGAGTGTGAGGACAGCCTGAGCTACACTGTAAGACCCTATCTCAAAAAATATGGTTTTTTTTTTAATTGTTAGAAACCACATACACCCCAGACACAGGTGGTGGACACTGGGGAAATATAGGGAAACTCACCATTACAGTTTACAGCCACATGCCCACCCCCACCCCCACCTTGCAAGCCTCATGCACTCAGAGTTGGGGTCTTTGGGAGGTGACCAGGCCATGGGCCCTGGGTCGGATCACAGGGAGCTCATAGCTAAGCATGATATGAGAAGGCAACGCCCACTCAGGAGGCATCGCCAAGCACGGGCTCAGGGTTCACCACCTTTCTCCCTCCCTCTCCCTCCTCAGCTTCCTGCCTCTTGCCTGGGGCCTGTGGACTATGGACCAAGAGCTCCATACATGGAACCAAAATAAACCCCTCCTTCCTTAAACTATGGGTGTCAGGCACTGCGTTCCAGGGACAGAAAGTGACTAAGACACCCGTGCAGAGAACTAAGCTAACAAGAAATGAGATTAGTATGTGCAAGGAGAGCCGGACGTTGTACAAGGGAAGAAGCACTCCCAGTGCACCTGCGGCTTTAGAGACCAGGAGGAAGGGACATGCGGGAGGGGCATTCTGATGACAGTGGCTCACAGCAGGGTCACTGAGGCTTGGGGAGGATTCAGAGTGACCCAGAGGGGGACAGTGTGCCAGGGAGCCTCATCCTCCTCTGCCACAACAGGGCCTCCATCCAACAGAGAGCAGGAGGCAGAAGAGCCAGCATGCATCTCTTTATATATTATGGGGGCAGGGGGACAGGGAGGGCAGAAGGAAGGGGAGTAGGAGGGGAAAGGAGACCAGGAGATAAAGTCTTCAAAGCACCTGAAGTGGGAGGGCAGGGCGGAGGCAGGGAGCCCACAGGCATGCTGCCGTCCCTGGGGTGCTATTGTTCTAGCTTCCTTCTATGCTTATTTCTCTACTGCAAAGACAATTAACAGAGGACTCAGAGAGCAGAACCTAGCAAAGGAAGGGCACCCCTTCCTTAGGGCCTAGGAAGGACCTGGACAGAAGCCTCTCTCCCAAATGACAGCATGTAAGAGGGCAAAGCCTCAACTTAAAAAGCTACAGGGGCCAGCGAAATAGCTCAGCAGTCTAAAGCACCATGCTCAGGCAAGCTTAGGCCAGAGCGCTGGGTTCAATCCCAGCACCACATACTGCAAAAGCTCTGCCCCCAGGGTGGGCTGAGCCAGCCACAAAAAAAAAAAAAAAAAAAAAAAAAAAAATCTGTCTGAGAGAAATCTCTGACTTCTGTCTGGAGTTTATAGGTCCATAAACTCCATGCTTAAGGGTGGTGGTGGGCTAAGGTTAGGGAAGGGAGTTCCTGGGGGCCCTGAGGGCAGGACCTCCCACCATCTGCCACACCCAAGCTACTCCCTCTGTGGCACTCGAGCAGACCATGCAGGCCAAATGCCAGGGACAGGCCAGGAGGCCATGTCTGCCTTGTCCAGCAAGTGGGCAGCACAGCAGAGCCACAGGCCACTGTGGGCAGCGGATTCGCCCGACTCTTGCCCTTACCTGTAAACGGTGCCCAACTGGATGTAGTGAAAAGCATCAATCTTCATCAGCACTGCCTTTAAACAAACAGACACAGGCACATGTCAGCACTGGACCACAACCTGCAAGTGGGATGAGGTGCAGTCCGCTCTGTGACAAAGCCCACTGGGCTGCCTGCTATGGAACCACCACTTCCCAAAACCACTTTCCTACTTTTATAAAGTGATTTTTATTTCTTTGTTTTCTATAGCACTGCAGATTAAACCCAGGGCCTCCCACTAAGCTACATCTCTCACCCACTTTTTATTATTTGAGACAAGGTCTCATTAAATGGCTAAATTGCCCAGGTGGGGTTTGAATGTGCAATCCTCCTGCCTCAGCCTCCCAGAGTGCTGGGATTACAGGCACCACCACCCAGCTTGAAGTGCTTTTTCAGGAAATGGCTGTCAGCAAAAGAAAATCAGCTATGGCGACTGGCTCCTCCTCCAGCCACAAAGAAAGGACAATCGGACAGCCCTGCCTGAGAAGGACACGCTATATTGCCTTCACACACTTGGTCCTTTCCAGGAGGCTTCCGCAGATCCACCTGGATGAGGTGGCTCTGCAGCCCCAAAGGACACAATTTAGAGCCAAGTCTCACACTCAGCAGAGAGCAACACAGTTTTACTTCAAACGAGGACGCCTACCCGGTGGACATCGTAGTGCAGCCCGCGGATGGCGAAGTTGGGGTCGTACTCATACTTCCTGATTTCTGCAGGGTACTGCAAAAAGCAAACTGTGGTTCAGCTGATGGGGTACCCCAGGGTCCAGCCCTGGCCTTGTCCAGGTGCCTGGGGGAGGCAGCAGGGGACATAGCACACTGTCACTCTGCTCCAAGTCAAGGCCCCCTCCTGGCCCCAGCACCCCCTTGCAGCCTGGCACTCCAGGATCTGTCCCCTCCTGGCTCCTCTCCTCCTAACCCTGCACTCCCTTCCCTCTGCCCCACATCTCTCAGACCCCTAAACCCATCCACTTCTGCCTCAACCCACCCCTGCTTCTTGTTTGTAATGGGCAAAAGCTGGACTGGCCCCACCCATGACCCACAGCACAACCTGCCCCAGCCCAGCCCCCACGCACTACCCAGAGCACAACCTGCCCCTGGCCCAGAGTTCACACTGCAGTGCCCACTTTTGCCCAGGGGGACATCTGAGTTACCAAGGACCCAGCCCGGGCCATCTTGAGGCCAGGAGACAGAGTCAGCCTCAGCCTCCACCACTCTGCTCCTGAGCTGGGCTGGTATGGGATAGAAACTGCACAAGCAGTGACCCAGCTCGTCCAGACCCAGGAGGCCACTTGCCACGCTATGCCATCCTACACCACGCCACACCTCCTCGTGCCCAGGCCACAGGCAGGTGGCTTTTCCCCACCCCACCAAGTAGAAGGTGCATAGCAGACCTTCCAGCTGGGCCTCAGGAAGCGCTGACTCAAAGATTATGCTGGGCTCCTGCATGAGCACCTGCCAACCAAGCGGCCATTCTCACTTGTGGGTGTCTCCAGGCTAAGCGCCATGTGGGGAGCCACATTCCTATAGACACACATGACACAGACGACGAAGGCCTCCACAGTGACACAGCTCTGCCAGCAGCTGCAGCCTCAAAACCTCTACCCTGGAGGGTGTCAGAGGATGGGTTGCACTGGACCTGTCCCAGCAAGGCTGTGGGTCTCAGCAGGTCAGCCCTCTCATGACTCTATTTACCTTGGCTATGCCAGTGTGCAGCAGGCAGAGCCTGTTTCACTGCTGAATAATCTGAGGAGCAGAGCCAGGACCCCACCTGGAGCCACAAAGCTAGGCAGCAAAGGCCCAGTACTGAACTAAGCCTGGTCACCCAAGGCCTTCCCACCCTCAGCCCCACCACATAAACAACTCTGAGCCTGGGCACAATGGCACACACCTCGGATCCCAGCAATTGGAAACTGAGGCAAGAAGATCACCCAAAATTCACACCAGCACTATTCAAAACTATCAAGGCCACCAAACTGGGAGGGAGTCACACTGTAAAGCCACAGGAGCCTAAGGAGATGGAAACCAGCTTAGTGTCGAGAACAGGGTCAAAACAGGCTGTCAGAGAGGGCCCAGGAGAGACACCAGCCCACATGCACAGGTACAGAGCCTTTCATCACGCAGGGATGGGAACAGGCGCTCTTGCCCTCTCTGCCACTTTGGTGTTCTGATTCTCTACATAGCCCAGGCTGATCTTGAGCTCATGATGATTCTCCTGCCTCAGCCTCCCAAGTGATGGGATGACCAGCGTGTGCCACGGTGCCCGGCCTCAGCCTCTAACGCCCCAAAACTGGTTTACAATGAAAAAGCAGACTCATAGTACCCGACAGTGTGGGTACGGGATCCGGGACAAGGGGCATGACAGGATGGCCAGCTTCGGGGGTGACCAGCAGGTAACCACCGGTGCCCACGGGTGGGATGCTGCCTGCGTGTGAACTCAAGGGAGGAAGCATGCCACCCTTCACGAGCCATTCTTCCCAGTTCCTTGGCGGACGTATGAAGTGAAAGTGCCGGTGGTTATTACACAGGCACTACCTGATTCTTTAAATTTTCCATTTTTATCAAAATGTGTTCTGGTTTTCTAAACAGTAATCATAAAGGAGCTGGAGCTTCTTGTTTGCTTTTTGGAAAGACTCTAAATTGCAGGCTTTCTGTTCCATGACTGCGTCTCAAAAACAAATGTCCCTGCAGCCCCACAGGCACGGAAAGCGTTCGGCCTTGGCAGGGAAAACGGAGCCCGCCTGCGCTTCTTGGAAGAGTCACTGTGCTTCGCGAGAATAGGAGAAAGACCGGCATCATCACGACTGCTCCACCAACCCGCTGGCACGCCTAGGACTTCCACGGGCCACGCGCGCATGCGTCATGCAAAGGGACCTCGGCGCTCTTCTGCCCGAGGCATCCACCGCTCAACTCCGCTGTCTACCGCACCAGGTATTTTCTCCCTACCCCCTCCCGATTTTGTAAATGTTTTATGTTCCTAAATGTTTCATTTTCATGAATTTTTAAGTTTCATCTGAACAACAACCCACAGTGGAGGAAGGTGTGCTCAGCACCATGGAAACAGGCCGATGGGGCCCACGGTCGTCACCCGCTGGCCCACAGCCGTCACCCGCTGGCCCACAGCGAACAGCAGCGTAGGGCTCCAAGCTTCAGTTTCCTTTATGTAAAGCAGAGGGGTGAGGGCTGTCACACTGAAACAATAAAAATCCTAAGGGGTGACCCCCCCACCATGTGTGTTATAGGTGCCCCTGCAGAGGGCACTTGCTAGACCCATTTTACAGAGAGGGAAACTGCGGTCCAGAGAAACTGGGTGACTTGGTCATGGTGAAGAGGGAAGTGAATGACAAAGATGCGAACCAGAGTCAGCTCGAGAGCCATCACCCAACCCTGAGCAATCAGTGACAGCCCTCTCCACACAGTGGCCTGTGCCTCAGGATCACAGTGAAGTCCCAGAAAATGCCAAAGCTTGCTGGGTGTGGTAGTGCACACCTATAATCCCAGCACTCAGGAGGCTGAGGCAGGAGGATCCCTGCAAGTTCAAGGTCAGCCTGGACTACTTAGTGAGATCCTGTCTCAGAAAATAAGGAAAGAAGGAAGGAAGGAAGGAAGGGAGGGAGGGTGGGAAAGAGGAAGCAATGGCCAGCCTGGGATGAGACACCAGCAGCCTCAGTGTTGGGTGGTAGCCAGGGGGCCAGGGCAGCCACATTACTCTTCTGGGGCAGTGTAAGGAAAGGCTATCTTAGTCAAATGCCATTCAGTATTCCACATCTAGAAAACATGAGCTGCTTAAACCAACTGATAAAAGACAGCCTAGGGTCAGGGCTGAGCAGCATACCCACCCTAATCCCACCACCTGAGAGGCTGGCAGCATGCACACCCTAATCCCACCACGTGGGAGGCTGAAGCAGGACGGTCTCTCGTTCAGGCTCAGCTGAGGCATCATGGCAAAGGGATCAGAGAACATACTGGATCAAGTGATCAGGATCTAGAGCTACAGGAAACTGTGGGTGCATTAATAAAAGCACAGCGTCCAGAACCAGGGAGATGATGGTCTCCAACCATGCCCCACCCTCAAAGCTCAGCTACACACTGTAGCATCTTCATTTCAGAGCTTCTGATTGTAGCCCCCACACAAGCCAGAGCCCCTACAATAAAGGACGACCCCATGAGGATGACCTGGAACACATAGCAGTCTGGAGAAAGAGTCTCAGGGGAACATGGGAGCATGCAGGTCTGGGTCCCAGGCCACAACCCACAATGGCCATCTGTGCTACCAGTCCCTTCCCTGGCTCTGCACTGCATGGGTCCAGCCAGCTGGCCACACCTTCAAGCCAGTCAGGTCTCCATGGCAACACCAGGGAACCATCCTCAGCCTCCCTGCTTCTGTGCCAGCCTTGTGCCAGCCTTGTTCCTCAGGGCATGGTAGGAAGGCTGCAGGAAACATACAGCAAAGGAAGGATGGAAGAGAGGCAGGGAAAGCTGCACATGGTGCCCTGGCCTGCAGTGGCCCTGCTTCCTGGGCAGGGGTGGGGCTGCTCACAGGAGCCAGCCCTGGACACAGGCCTAAGATGGTGCCTTGAGCCACTGTGGAAGGATGTGCTGGGGGCTCAGGGCTAGCTTTCTTTTTCCCATAACGACCTCAAAAATGCTCTGTGGGGGCTGGGGAGATCGCTCTGTGGCACATGTGCCTGACTGCCAAGTGCAAGGTCGTGAGTTTGAACCCCAGTTTCACAAAATAAAAAAAAAATCTCTGTGTCAGAAAACATTCAAATACTCTACAGAAGCAAGGGATCCAGCCAGGCCCGCAGGAAAAGCACCATAGCATCCGAGGGGGTCCTTGTAATCACAAGTCGTGAGGCGGCAGGTCACTGGGCTGTGCAAGGACCAGGATGCTGTCCTACCCAAACGAAAAAGCAGACGCAATCAGCCGAGGTGGCGGGTCCTCCCTCGGGTGTTATTTTGCCCAAGAGATAAACAAAAATATAAACATAAAGGGCAAAGATCTCTGTAAGCACAGCTGTCTCCCAGAGCCACATCACCTGGAAATCAGCAATAAAACGAGGCCCACGCACCTGCTCAGCATCGATTTACTAAACGGCTTCCAGGAGCTGGGCAGTGGGGGCAGCAGGGGTGGGGGAGCCTGTTCACCTATTCTTTAATACCCACAGGGAGGGCAGAGCCCCTCCAAGGGCCAGCATGCTAGGGACACAAATTCACAATGGCTGGTGTACCTTCTCCCCTAAGGGCTGAACAGAGAGGCTTAGGATGATAGTGTCACCCCTTAGAGTTTCCCCATCATCTGAGGGTGAGGCTGTCCTCTCCCACCAAGACCTCAAGCCTAAAGATGCTCCAGCGCAAGAGCCTCCTTAGCTGAAGACGACCCTCTGGGTTATCTGACCCCCACCACTATGAACCCCAGACCAGACCAGAGTCCCCATCTGCCCCTCCTGAGGCACTGACCCCCCTGCCACACTTCCATGCATTGCTACGGTGATCCTGTCTCCTATTCCATCCTTCGCCACACCCCTCATACAGGCAGCTGGGGATCTGGGCAAGGACCCCAAGACCGGTCACCTTACCCGGTGCTCATTGATGAGAAGGTCCCGAGCCGCATTGAAGATGAGCGTGTGGAGGTGCTTTGAATAGAACACCAGGGTGTAGTCGTAATCGAAGCCATAGATCTCGATGTCCGACAGGCTCATTTCATTGTTGGAGAAAATGGCATCTGGATTCAGCAGGTTGCTCATGAGCGAAGGAACCAATTCTAGGAGCAGAGGGAGGAACGCATCAGGCCACGTGACATAGACGGGTCCGTGCAATTTCTAAGTGAGTAAACCCGAGTCCGAGAGCCACGCGCTTCAGCTCCTAAGGGGTGCTCACTGCAGGGCCCACTTCTACAGGGCCACAGACCACACGGCTGCGCTCACCTGCAGGGTCCCAGAGGACAGACCACAGGGACAGGATATACAGGGTGGGCACCCAGGGCGGCAGGGCTGGGAGGGATGAGCAGGCATGGCCAGTGGGCGTGGAATTTCTTTGGGAGATGAGGAAAACACTTTAAATGACTGACAGTGCTGGTGGCTGGAGGCCTGTTGTGAACATCCTGACAACCACTGACCAGGGGTCTTGAAGCATGAATTATGTCCCATCTACGTGTATCTGGATACAACTGTTATTGGAGGTGTATTTGCATCGACATCACAAAAAAGGACTGACTGGCTTCATGTAAGAAGCACAGGCTAAGCTAAATCTTCTGGGTAAAGGAAGGTGACAGACAGGGAGGGGGAGGGGGGACAGGGAGAGGGAAGGGGAAGGGAGAGGGAGAAGCAGGAGAAGGCAAGGTAGAGGGAGAGGAAGGGAGCAGAGGGGAACTAGATTTTTTAAAAAAGAGAATTCAGATGTGTGGGGTACCAGTACCTGCTCCCCACGAGGAGTGCAATGAGCCCTGGGTACTGTGCATGTGTATAAAATGGAGATGGGGTCCCAGGGGGGAGAAGAAGGGTACAAGAAAAAGAATGAAGATGTGTTTTCCTCCTGTGCCAGCTGCTTACAGTGAATGTAATCATTTTGTACTGCAGACATGTACTAGCTGAAAATGCACGCTGGTTACAGATTTTAGATAAAATCATGAAATTTAAATATCACCACCCAGAGGGGGAAAATTACCCAGTTTGTGTTTTTTGGGGCTTTTTTAAGAATTTTTTTTTTTTTCTTGTTTCAGAACCTTTGTTTGTTTATTCACTCATTTTTATGGCTGGCTCAGCCCGCCCGGAGGGCAGGACTGGCACAGCATGTGGTGCCAGGGATCGAACTGCGGTCCCTGAAGCCGCCCAAGCTTTCCCAAGCAGGGGCTTTAGATCACTGAGCCATCCCGCCGGGCCCCCCATTTTGTGTTTGCTGCTAATGTTTTTTATGTAGTTTATGCGCTGGATCTCACACTCTGCACAGGCTTCCATCGTGCCAACCATCACCCTGTGCTCACACCAGTACAGACTTTCCAAGGACAAATGCTTGAACTAGCTCATGATGGAAGGGGTGCAGTGGTCAATGGCCATGCCTGGGGGTCCCACAAGCCTCATGCGGTCCTAAGTGGGGCTTTTTAAGAGGTGGCTGGATCTAGGGGTGTGCGCTGGAGTTGATTCATGGTGCAACCACTGATGGACCAAAACCTCTACAAACCGAGCTAAATCAGCCTTTCCCCCCTTGCACTGTGGGTGTTGAATATTTTGTCTTGGCAACGAGAAAGCTAAGAGACATTGAGAGTTTACCTATAAGATGCCCCTCCAAGGTCTCCTGTGCTGAGGGGGCCCTTCAAAGACCCCCAGGGGGTGGAAGTCCTGTGCCCATCAGTGGCTTAAACCACCACAGGATTCACAGCATTCTAGGGATGTGAGCCTGGCTAGAAGAGGTGGCTCACTGGTGGTGTCCCCCAAAGGGTGCATTCTTGGGTCAGGGTTAGAAGCATCGGATCACTGCAGTGGAGGTTGTTTTCTGAATGTTGACCTCCAGCACCATCCCTATGATGTCAGTGGTGTGGTATCATTTGTAGATGACCCAAAGCTCCCCTTTCAGGGCAACCTTTGCAAGGGAAGCCCTATCAGCTGCTCTCCCAGAAGTTTATATTTAGAAACAGTGCTGGCAAGAAAATCTGCTCCTGCCCTCCGACTGTGACTACGAGAGGGTCAGTGGGGGAAAACCCTGCTGTCACACGGCCCAAGGCTGCACAAGGGAAAGCCCGGGTCACATCCACCACACGAAGGCCAGCACCTGGGTGCCTGGAGGACAGCATCGGGGCTTGGCACGGATTGCAGCTCCTGCAGCCACGGCCCAAGAGAAGTTGGGGCCAGTGGGACTGACCATTCCAGGAAAGCACGCCCAGTGCTCCGGGAGAGAAGCTGTCAGTCCAAAGCTCAGACCGGAAGAAAGCGGGTACAGTCCTGAGGGTCTGCTTGGGCTTCCCCAGAGCCAAGAGCAGCTTCCAGGCTAGAGCATAAGTTCCTGTTGCAAGGGAACCTGGGGGCCAAGTCTGCCAAAAACAGCACAAGAAGCAGCCACCTGGGCTGGGCCAGGGCCATCGCAGCTCCGTCCCAAACCACACTGACAATATGCTTAACGCCCCACCATAGAGCAATGTGTAGGCTTGCTGGCGTGGTCGAGCTTCTGGAGATTTCAGTGTTTGCTTGCTTATTTGTTTGAAACAGGATCTCATGGAGCCTAGGCTAGCCTAGAACTCTCTGTGATCCTCCTGCCTCAGCCTCCCTCTCATGGCCTGAGGTAAGTTCCACCATGCCCAGCTGGAGATTTGTTTATTGTGCTAGAATATGAGTAGCAGAAATTCCCCAACTTGGGCATCTTTAGCATTCAGCAACACTGAGTCACGCACTTTCTTGGCTACCACCTCTGAAGCTGACCTCAGAACTCCATGAAACGGACCCTCTGCTCCCACTAACAATACTCCCTCCACCCACAGCCGCCTCCCACTCATCTCCAGAATCGGATCTCGCCTGGAACCTCGCAGAAGTGGGGTCACAGGACATGTGGCCCTCACATGGCATCCTCAGCACCCACAGTGGAGCAGGGCTGTGCCTCTCCCCTCCCTCAGGGAGGCTGAACACCACTCCGCCGTGCAGACCCCACACCGCACTCTCCACCCAGCCAGCACGGGCACGGCTGGCTCCCTGCTGTGGCCGCTCTGTGTTCGGATCCCCGCTCCCAGCCTTTCTGGACACACACCCAGGCGGGCAGTGCTGAGTCACACCATAATCCTATTTTTGGCTTGCTTTTTGGATCACCTCCCAGGGCCAGTCCTCCCCTCAATCCCACAGAGGAAGTCAGAGCTCTGGCACAGAGCCTGGAGGGTGCACGCAGACTGCGGTCCTCAGGAGTTCTCACCAGCCTCCTCGACCCCTTCAGGTTCAGGAATACTGAGTGACCATCCCCTAATACAACTTCTCGCCTGGCAAACCAGCGCTGCGTCACACAGTGGGTTAGGGTCAGCACCATGACACCCCTGGGCCTGGGTCCTGTGAAGGGGAGGCTCCCAGAGGCCCAGGAAAGATGGCCCCACCACAGCCTGGAGAGCGCTGCTTCCTCTCAGGACATCAGGACACCAGGGAGCAGCCCGACAGGACAATGAGCAAGGGACACATGGGAAGGTCACCACCTGCACTCTCCCTCTCTCTGCTGTGCCATCCCAGGCGCTGCTCAGCCCTGGCCAACACACCATGGGTAGAAGGGACAGGTGACACACATCACTTCCAAAGCAAACACTGTCACATGGCACAGAGCACCATAAGCCAAAGAACAAGCCACCACACGGCCATGGCCCCAGCTAAGGCTGACACTGAGGTTCCCTGCAGTATAACCAGCCTCACCTCACTATGACCCCCAGCTTCCTTGGGAACTCTTCCCCAGTACTCAGCCTGGATGGTCCCCATGAGTCCCCTCCTGCCTCTAAGGGGACAGCCCGTGATCAGGCCAGGCAGTGCCAAGCTTACTGGCTTGGGGCAGGCATGTGACGCTTCTAGCCATCAGTGTCACCCTCTTCCTGCAGCCAAGCTGAGCCCAGGGCCCCAACCAAGTCAGTCTCTGGTTGGGCTGGGAACCAGGGGGAGCATTGAATTCCCACAGTGACCAGGACCTCTGAGCTGCACAGGGAGACCCCGTCTCCAAAAAGAAAATCGAAAACAAAAACAGCAGCTGCTGCCATTCTTTCCTTTACAGGTTTTTCTACAATGAAACTGTGTCACTTGGGAGAAACAAAAGACCGCAGCAAGCATCTGCTGCTCGGATGGCCGCATGCATCATTCGGGCCCTCGCTCCCTGCTAAGGGACCTAGGGCAGTGCAGAGCAGGGACGCAGGCACACTGCTGGCAGCCGAGGTGGCGTGCGCTTTCCAGAATTCTTGGCAGCAGCAGGTCCAAGGGCTTTTTAAATATTCATCCTCTTTGACCCAGTTAATTCTCTTTCTAGGAATCTATGCTAAGGAAATCAGAGAGGCAGGCCACAGTGACACAAGCCAATATGCTGCAGTGTTATTAAGAAAGCATCTGAAACTCTAGGGAGAAGCACATTTACCACAGGTGTCTGGACCCAGGACCACAGCACATCGAGAAGATCGTAACCAAAGAGAAAGCTGAGGTAGGCTAGAAAACTTCCCAGCAGTGCAAACCACGACTGAGTCCCAACAGAGATGCCCCAGTACCTAGCGTCACGATTTAACTCCAACTAGTGTGAGTACACTGAAGTCCCTTGGGCAGGCTTTTATATACTTGAGATATGCCCTAGATTCTATGCTGCTGTCCTTTGTGAAAAAAAAAAAAAAAAAAAAAAAAAAAA
>PVJA010021489.1:0-22706 GCA_004027025.1 Myocastor coypus | reverse complement strand
CTATAGATTAAAACATAAAAGAAAAAGTAGAAGCTGGTCAAGATGCATATGCCAGGGACTAGAAAGATAGCTCCATGGCTCAAGTGCCTGCCTGGCAAGTGCAAGGTGACAAGTTCAAACCCTGGTCCCGCAAAAAAAAAAAAAAAAGATGTATATGCCAGTAATTGCAGCACTCAGGAGGCTGAGACAGGAAGACCACCTCAAAGTTCAAGACCAGACTGAGCTACATAGTGAGTTCAAGGCCAACCTGAATTACATAACAAAACCCTGTCTCAAAACATCAGCCAAACAAAAAGAAACATAATCTTTTTTGTGTTTTTGGCTCTGGTAGTCAAGCTGTCGTCAGCTCTGCTATTAATGGCTGTCTTAAAAATGTTCATTTGGAGCTTGGGATATACTTCAGTGGCACAGCGCTAGCCTGGCAATCCGAGGTCCTGTGTTCATACTTTTAAAAATACTTCTAATGTTCTTAACCATTTTCTAAACTCATAAACCTGTGCAATTTTAACAATATACATACACCATACAACACTGCAAAATCTCATGATGCAACAAAAAATCTGTGATAAATTATTTAGATGAATATTTTTTGAAAACCCCAAAATAGTGAGTCCATGAAAGTCAACCATGAATCAGCAAAGGACTACTGTACCAGGAAAAAAAAAAAAAATTTCCCGTTTGTTCTGAGAACAGCTAGAACAAACTGACCAAGATGGAAGTTTTACCCGGGTGTCTTAGCACTGCCCTTGGTATCAACAATTGACACTGGACATGGCCGGGTTTACTTGCTACCCTCTCTGCTGCTGCCGAGTTACAGAAAGAGCAATAGCTGGCTGGCAGTGGTGACACTGCAGGCCGAGGCACAAGGTCCAAGGGACTCGCTCCTGTCAGACACCAGTCCATCTACTCAGCCAGAAACTGTCCCTCAAGCCACTCGAGCTCTTGTACTAAGGACTGCACTAGAAATTCTTTGAGGAGAGGGGGATCTGGTTCACGGAAAAGAGGGGTCCTACAGGCTCTTCAGGGTGCAGGGTGCAGCAGGGAGACTTTTTTCTTTTAATTCTTTTGATACAGGGTCTGACTACAGCTATAGCTCAGACTCATAGTGATCCTCCTATCTCAGCCTCCCCAGCACTAGGATTACAGGCAAGCACCACCATGTCAAGTCTCAAGGCCAGCACAGCATGTAGTGCTGGTGATTGAACTCAGAGCCTTGAGCTTGCCAGGCAGGTGCTTAGATCACCGAGCTACCTCCCCAGCCCCAGTAGAGGGACACTTCGACACTGTAAGGATCACTTACCAGACACTTGAAAAGAGCTTGAAGGTAGTACAATGAGCTCCATAGAGACAGCGCCGGGGCAAGTGAGAGCTGGACAGGCACTGGGCGACTCTGTACCTCGCTGAGGAAAGCAGGTAAACATGGGCAAATGAGATCCTAAGAAGCCGAGAGGCAAGATGTCATCCTATCATTCTTTGTGCAAACTTGACGAGAGGAGCACAAGAAGAAGCACCCAGATGCTTCTGTTAACTTCTGAGTTTTCTAAGAAGTGCTCAGAGAAGTGGAAGACCATGTCTGCTAAGGAAAAAGGAAAATTTGAAGATATGGCAAAGGCAAACAAGGCTCATTATGAAAGAGAAATGAAAACTTATATTCCTCCTAAAGGAGAAACAAAAAAGAAGTTCAAGGATCTCAATGCGCCCAAGAGGCCTCCTTCAGCCTTCTTCTTATTCTGTTCTGAGTATCACCCAAAAATTAAAGGAGAACATCCTGGCCTCTCCATTGGTGATGTTGCAAAGAAACTTGGAGAAATGTGGAATAATACTGCAGCAGATGACAAGCAGATATGAGAAGAAGGCTGCTAAGCTGAAGGAAAAGTATGAAAGAGACATTGCTGCCTACCAGGCTAAAGGAAAACCTGATGCAGCAAAAAGGGAGTCATCAAGGCTGAAAAAAGCAAAAAAAAGAAGGAAGAGGAGGAGGAGGAGGACGATGAGGATGAAGAGGAGGAGGAAGAAGATGAAGAGGACGAGGAGGATGAAGAACAGGATGATGATGAATAAGTTCTAGCACAGGTTTTTTACTTGTCTATAAAGCATTTAACCCCCCTGTACACAGCTCACTCCTTTTGAAGAAAAAAAAATTGAAATGTAAGGCTGTGTAAGATTTGTTTTTAAACTGTACAGTGTCTTTTTTTTTTTTTTTTTTTTTTTTTTTTTTTTTTTTTTTTTTTTTTTTTTTTTTTTTTTTTTTTTTTTTTTTGTATAGTTAACACTACCGACTGTGTCTTTAGATAGCCCTGTCCTGGTGGTATTTTCAACAGCCACTAACCTTGCCTGGTACAGTATGGGGGTTGTAAATTGGCATGGAAATTTAAAGCAGGTTCTTATTGGTGCACAGCACAAATTAGTTATATATAGGGATGATAGTTTTTCATCTTCAGTTGTCTCTGATGCAGCTTATACGAAGTAATTGTTGTTCTGTTAACTGAATACCACTCTAATTACAAAAAGTTGCAACTGTTTTGTTGACATTCTGAATGCTTCTAAGTAAATACAATTTTTTTGTTTAAAAAAAAAAAAAAAAGCTTCAAGAAAGGATTGCAAATGTTCTCACTAAAAAAAAGAACAAATGCTGAGGCTACTGGAGATCCGGTGCCCTGCCGTGAACATCACGCTCTGTAGATGTGGGAAGGGCTGTAGCAGAAGCTGCCCCACAGCCAGCAGACTCAGATGCCCAGTTACAGTTCCTGTTACTTTTGCCTCTTAGAAATGGCCAGTCATTGGGGCCCGGCGGGATGGCTCAGTGGTCTGAAGCGCCTGCTTGGGGAAACTTGGGCAGCTTCAGGGACCACGGTTCGATCCCCGGCACCACATGCTACGCCAGCCCTGCCCTCAAGGCGGGCTGAGCCAGCCATAAAAAATGAGTGAATAAACAAACAAAGGTTCTGAAACTAGAAAAAAATAATAAATAAAATAAAATAAAAATTCTTTAAAAAAAAAAAAAAAAGAAATGGCCGGTCATTGCAATGCACACTGTGTGAACCAATGTCAGCTGACAAGCCATTCTGCCTCTGTACTTCCTGCCTGCATACCCCACTCAAGCCTGAGACCACCCAAGATCTGGGACCCCCAGACATTCCAGAAATGCTCCCCATCAGAGTCTGTCAACATAGACCAATCTACCTCCCAATCCTAGGCGTCCTTTCAGTTTTCCCACTTGCCATGGCTGTACCACACCGGCTTCCCAAATGTGCACAGCTGTGTGTGAATGAAAAACCAACTAAAAACCCAGTGGTGCAGTACTTGCCTGACACATGTACAGCCCTTCATCCCATCCCTAGCACTGAAAAATGCGCTCGCGGTGAAAGGAAACTGCCAGCGGGGTCTCCTGCTCAGCCAGCACATCCAGGCGTTACAAGAAATAAGGGCTCCACCTTTAAGCAGCCAAGCCCCAGGCTTCTGGGGCTGCACTCTGGTCTGGCACGGATCCAATTCCCTTCCATGCCTTCTCAGGGTCTGGGGCTCTAGGTCCTAGCCTCAGTAAGCTGAACCAGAGCCCTTCCCATTGCCTCTTTGTTTTTATCTTACAGCTATATCAAAGGATAAAGGATGCAGGATAACCTGCACTTAAGGCAGTCTGAGGAAGTCTGGCATGCGTACATATCAACACACACACACACACACACACACACAGATACACTGGGCAGCTATCACCCCCATTCAGACAAGATGACCCCAGGGCCCCCACCTCTTGGCTTCAGCCTCCTCCCTGCAGCCCCTGGACCCCCTCTGATGGCTGACCTGTGGGTCAGGTTCACTTACATTGTCTCACACGGAAATAAATGGAGTTGCTACAGGGGAACGAGTTGGGCAGAGGGTGGAAGGCAGCTAAGGAGGCCCTGGGCTCAAGATGCCAGGAAGACCAGGCCTTGGTCACATAGGCAGCGGCCCAGCAGAACAAGGAGTCCTCCTGGGCTGGAAACATGTCTTCCGGCTGGCTCTGTTCTTGTAGACAGCCATCAAGATAAGACAAGGGCCAAGAGGCCCCTGCAGACACAGTCTGGATCCCTGAGCCCTCAGGCTCACTGCTAGGCTAAGGGAATTTGTTTTAGTCCTGTAGACTGACCTTCGCTCAACTCAACTGGTATAAGACTTGGTCATTTTTTAATATAAAACTACTACTCCCAGGTCTCTGAAGCTATTTCTTTCTTCTTACTAAACACTCCTGCTGTCTAGCTCCTCCGTCCTCCAATTCCACCTGGGACTCCGCAAGGCACTGACACAGTTCACAGAGTTACAGGACTGTACTGTGCGGGGTACTCTGTACACTGGTCCTCCCACCTATTAAACTCATGGGAATTTTCTCAGAAGCATTTACCAGACCCACTAGCTGTCACAGGTGACACATCATCTGTGACCAATAGCTCTGTCATGAGGGACATCACAGCAGCAGCTGTGCTGAAGAGGCACCCCCCACGAGGGACAGGTACCTCGCTGAGGGCGGCACTGTTGCAGGGACAGCTTGCAAGTTGATTGTATTGCCTCTGTTATACAATGCCACTTCATTCAGTTATACAGGCTGTATGATCTCCAGGGGAAAACAATTCTGACAAAGAGAAATTACTCATCTGAAAAATTAGCAATGCACATGACATTTACACTGCTCCCACCGAGAGTTAAAATTATGCCTCATTCCCTCAAAAGTGATCCCAGTGATGCCTACCTCTGTCCAAGCCCATTATGCTTCCTAAAATTCCAAAAATAAAACTCCACACAGTTCCACTTGAAGTAAAATTAACTATAATAGTGATTCAATAGCAAACCCGATCTTAAGGCACTTTATAAAAAGCAAACTTAACTGCTCCCACAAAAAGTACATCTCTGCCAGGAGAAACATTTCTTAGAAAAAGAACATTGACGCATATCAAAAACTACTGAGCAAACTGTCAGAACTTTTCGACTCAGGGGAAGTAGAAAAAGAAGCAATGTGATGCCTTCCCTGGGCTGTACACCAGGCCTTGCCTTGTCACCTGTCACTGGTGGCCTAGCGGAGGCCACAGGAGCTCCCAGGGGGTGGTGGCACCAGCCCGAGTGTGGGTGAGGCTGAGAAGGGACAACCTCAAAGCCGCATACCACTGAATGCACATCACGGGTTGGGTAGGTGCTGTGTGAATCCCAGTCCCTTCTTTTCTGCCCGTCCATCACCTAATATTTTCCCCAACCAGTACTCTTTGGGCATAATCAGGGAAACACCGCCCTCTCTTCCCTCCAGCGGAATTCTGGCCAGCACCATTACAGTCCTTAGATGTGAGAGGCAGAAGAGCAGCTCTGCAAGCTCCACCCGCTGTCCCTGTGCCTCAGCGACCTGACGGGGCCCGGGGAACTAAAGGAGGAAGCCTATCCCCAGCTGACCAGAAGAGCGGCTGAATGCCCCGGAGCCCAGTGGACTCACAAGGGCCCTCTTGGGCACCAGTCATGAGACTCGGAAACAGCCAGTAATGACACCAGCAAGGACTCAATGGCAGCAAAACTGCAAGAAGGGAAATGTCATTCTTGCATAGTTTTCTATGGACAAAGTTCATGGAAAACGAGAAGAGGATGTTGACCTGGTGGCAAACTGTCAGGACAGAACAACCTCATTTGTTTTCTCAGAACTGTCTTAAAGAGACTAGAGGGGGGAATCCTGTGTACCTTAAAGTTTTAGGATAACTGCAGTGTGTGACTGGTCAGCATCTCACGATTCAGAAGGCTTCTTGTACACAGGCCTTCATCAAAGACTAGTACTCTCTAAACTTTTCAATAAATAGGCTGTGCACACTCAGTCTGAGGCTCAGATAGACAAGACTTCTGAGATCCCTGGGGCCCATGTCACCCAGCCTCGCTGTCACTCTTCTCAAGGCTCTGATCCATCTGCAACAGCCTAGTTCATGGTGACATGCTAGAGGAGTGATAGGACTTTTGTTTCCTTTTGCTTTTGTTTTTGTTTTTGAGATAGGGTCTCCCTTTGTAGTTGAGGCTGGCCTCTAACTTGCATCAATCCTCCTGCCTCAGCCTCCTGAACGCTGAGATTACAGATGTGTGCCACCACGCCCAGCTGGAGTGATAAAATTAATACAAATGTAATCAATTACAGGCCTCTTCCTCTGCCAGGGTACAGTGGAGATTTCCAGAAGCTACGCGGCATCCCAGGCTGTGACAGACCAAATGCAGAATCCACCTGGGTGTGCACAGCACAGGGCCTGGTGGAAGTGTGAAAGCAGCACCTGTGCCCACGCAGCTTTATATTCAGGAAATGGTCATTTTTCATAAAAAGCCAGCCACTGTGTTAACACATAAAGGTGGTACAGCTACTGTTATTCAAATAAATCAGTAAGTACATATCTTCAAATGACTCAGCTTTAACTTCTAATATAGTCACCAATATAATCTATATTTAAAAAAAAAAAAAAAACTCCAAGATCTTCTTTTTTCAAGCATATAAAAAGCACCAAAGGCAAAATGTTTGAAAGCCGCTACATCTGAAAGGGCAGTGTTCATCATTTTAGGGTTCAGCCAACCCCCCCAACACACAATTGCTGCTCAAAAACATGTGCTAAAATGAACAAAACTTTCTTAAGGGAAAGGGTCCCCCATAGGTACCTTTTGATATGCCTACATCATCAATGTTTTCCACGTCAATTTTCCCACTCAAAACAGAAAAAAAAAAAAAATTCCAGTCTCTTTGGAGAGTCCCATCTCTCCAAATTTAAAAAGTACTTGGTAGCAATCAACTGTCAACACCTCCTCAGATTTGGTTAGCTTGAGACAGTTCCTCAGACCCTGGAGAGCCAATGGCTGAGCAACTCAAAGCGCAGGACCAACTCCCGAAAGAAGAAATTTTCCTTCAAATCCCAGCCTGCCACGAGGCATAAAAAGTAAAGCCAGATTAGTATGCTGAGCTGTAAAAGGCTCAGGTCAACAGCTTCTGACACTGCCAGTTCTGCCAATAACACACTACTATTATGAAATATTGCTCTATGTATACAACTACTTTCTCTTAGTTCATTTTTTTGTTGTTTTTTTTGTTTTGTTTTGTTTTGTTTTGTTTTTTCAGGACCAGGGTTCAAACTCACAACCTTGTACTTGCCAGGCAGGCACTTGTGCCATGGAGCTATCTTCCGGGTCTTTCTCTTAGTTCAATGAGAAGAAATATTTGTACCGATAGTGTTTAGAAAAGTTATCATGTCTGCATCTTGTACTCTGAACCACTGCTATGAAGGCAACAATATGCATTGTATCCATTATTGTGGCTGTCCTACTAATGTGTTTTAAAACTGTCTCAATGTTTTAAAAGTATGAAAAAGAAAAGAAAAATCCCAGCCTCCCTGCTCTTCCCTGCCCCACCGTAACTATAATATACACTGTCTCACTTTAAAAATACAAACTACACATTTTTCAGAAGCACTTGCTAAGGTACATCAAGCACCTAAAGGAAATGGTCCCTGTCTTCAACTTGCTAGATTCACGCTTGAAACATTTGGGTAAGTACAAAGAAGTCCTTGAAATACTGTGTGTGTGTGTGTGTGTGTGTGTGTGTGTGTGTGTGTGTGTGTGTGTGCTTCTGTAGGAAGGACCGTGCCAGGACGCAGCCGACCACAGACACCAGCAGAACTCCCCCAGGCACTGATCTGAGGTGCCAGGACAGAGGGGGCCACCACCACCACCATGTTGCAGTCAGAGTCTCCCCTCCACCCTGAAGCCACAGAACACTCTGGCTGACAAAGGGTCGCTCACAAATGAGACTGAATGTCACGAGGCCAAAGGGAAGCCTGAAAGTGCTTCCTGTCTAGGGAGCCAGTGCAGGAATGGGATGACACTGTCACTGCCACCTAGTCAACCGTGTAAAGTTGGCAGCTTTGAGAGCCCGTGACAAGTGCAGGCAATGCCAGATGGCCACTGACAAGGGCCAGGCATAAAGGGATGGCATCCCTGCGCACAGGACTGGGCCCCATGCCCTCCTGGGGCCGTTCCACTGCAGAATCTAAGGCTCTCTCTGCCTGGTCTTCAGCATTTCCTTCTGACCTGAAAGTGTCAGAATGATCGCGCGGCATGCTTCTGTTTCAAAGCCTTGACTAGTGCTTCTTCCTAGGGCCACATGATCATCAACATCATGACCCTGAGCACAGGGCCCCTGAGAAGAAGCCACTGTGCCATCTGTCAGGCATCAAGAAAAGGACAGAGATGACAAAGAACACCACATCCCCACCGCCTGCCCAGGGGAAAAAAACATTCTCAGCCTCACCCTGAACCCCTCACCTCATTCTGGTTCTTTTCTTTTGGGGGTGGGTAGGTCAGCCTACCATGGGAGTAGGGGCTGGCACAGCCTGTGGTGTCAGGGTCAAATGGTGGTCCCTGCACACACCTAAGCAAGTGTTTTATTCCACTGATGGAGCTATCTCACAGACCCCACATTTTGGGATTTATCTTGAATTTTACTGCACTCCACACATATATCTCTATGAGGAATCTGGAGGAGGTTTTTCGTGTGTGTTGTTTTGTTTTTGCAGTTCAGTGATACAGTGCTTTATTTAGAAAAAGGTAAAAGGTATTTTTTTCTTTTAAATGGCACACTAATTAGACATACTAGATGTATTTACACACCAAATAGGGAATAAGTTACACTGAGCAGAAAACAGCTATCCACACTTCCACTGTTCAACTTCTGTTCAATTTTCTTTGCCTTTTGTAAATGCTTTTTTCCCTTGCTTTTAAATCAGCTTTGGGCCCTGGTTTTGCCCACTGCACTTCTACTGGCTTTTCCTCAGCTGGCATAAACAAAAACATCTTCAGTGGGACCATGTGGGAAAGCAGTTTTGGGCTCTTTCTTTCTCGGCTTCTTCGCATCTTTTCCTGCTGCTCATCTCCGTATTCTGCAGCTGTGGTAGAGCTCATCACCCGCCGATGCACCTTTGGTGGCTGGTACTAAGGATTTTCATAGGAAGCTGGTCCTCCAAACCTTTCCTGAAAAATCTTTATCAGACTTAAGACAAAACAAGGTCCTATTTCTACAAGTTGAGCATCTTCAGCTATGACCCGGAAGTTCCAAAACCATATCCTATTAGCTAACATGGTGGTCCACCAACAGCTGGCTTTTGGAATGACACCGTGGTGCACTAAACATCTGAATTAAGAGTTCTTGCCGGGCGTGGTGGCTCATGCCTGTAATCCCAGCACTTGGGAGGCTGAGGCAGGAGGATCGTTGTGAGTTCGAGACCAGCCTGGGCTACAAAAGTGAGCTCAAAGCCAGCCTGAACTGCACAGTGAGACCCTGTCTCAAAAAAAAAAAAGAGTTCTTTTAACAATGTATAATGTGACAATGCATCAAAAGCAGGGCTCAAAGACAAAAGTGGCCGAGAGCCTTTCAAACAGTTTCTAGTCATCTTTAATTCAGCGAGGATGTGACTATTTTGAGCAAGTAATTTGGCAGAGGGCCCATGGGGTCAATTTGAAAGCCACCTATAAAGATCTTGTTTTTTCTTAGCTTCAAAATAGATGCATTTATTGCAGCTTCTCACATCACAGACCTCATCAGTCAAAAATGGTTTACCTTTATGATCCATTTCACATCTGCTCTAGAACAAGGCACTGAGGTTCTCAAGTCCTATATTGAATGCCTTGTTCTCAAATTTATTCCTCTGGAAGAAAAGATGAGAACCCGTTCCTTATTTTTCCACCTTCCCTTGCAAACAGGGCCTGGGGCTCGGTCTCTTTCAGCTTCCTCCATCTCTTCTGCCACAGCCGATAACATCTTTCTTGATGACGTCTTTCTTGTTTCTTTTTGGCTTCCTCACCTGAACCTGCAGGTCCCCACACTGCTTCCTCTTGGTTGCCACCATCTTTCCCCAACATCTCTTCTCTGGACTCTCTGGAGTATTTTCACGTACTGAAACCCTCTATAAATCCCTCTGTTTGCAACTTGTTCTTTTGTGTTCATTTTATATCATTTTTTTTCTGGAGTATTTTCATGTCCTGAAACCCTCTATAAATCCCTCTATTTGCAACTTGTTCTTTTGTGTTCATTTTATATCATTTTTTTTTTCTTCTTCAGTGTTTTGGAGATAGGGTCTTGCCACATAGCCCAGGCTGGCCCTGAGCTCATGTCGATCCTCAGGCCTCCCCCTCCCAAGTACTGGGATTATAGGTGCATGTCCCCTGGCTGGGCTCCTGACATCCTTCTTGTCTGAGTCATCAATGGCAGCAGACATTTCTAGTTCAGGAATTGATGTAAGTTTTATAAAAAGTTAGCAAATGCTTTAGGCTTTGGAGGTTACACACAGTCCCCAACACAGCTCCTCAACTCTGGTGTCAACACGCAAAGGGGCTCCCCCCAGGCCAAGCTTGTCCTGTGAGCATACAAGCAGCCACCTTTCAACAGCTAGCAGTGGGCCAGTCAGATAGCTCAGCAGACTAAAGCACCTGCTTAGGTAGGTGCAGGGGCCAAGGTTCCATCCCTGGCATGCTCCAACAGCTCTGCCCCCTGGAGTGTGCTGAGACAGTAACTGAGACTGGGTGTGGTGGCACATGCTTATAATCCAAGTGCTTGGGAGGCTGAAAACAGGAGGATCACTATAAGTCTGAGCTGTGTAATGAGACCCTGTACTAAATACATTTAAAAAAGAAAAAGAAGAAACAGCACATAGCATTCTCTTTTGCCAGGCATAGTAATAATAACTGCAGTGGCCAGTGACACCCACTTTAGTACATGCCAGGCACTCTTTTAAGAATCCCCTAACAATCACCTAAGTATTATTATTATTATTATCCCTATTTCAAATTCCTTTTTTGCTTTGTTTTGCAATGCTAGGAATCAAACCTAAGGCACTAACATGATGGGCAAGGGCTCTCACACCAAGCTACACCCCAAATCCCTGTTATCCCCATTTTCCATAGGGAAACTGAGGCACAGAGCAGGCACCTGGCCAAGGTCACACAGCTCCCAAGTGTTACAGTTGGGGTGGGAACCCAGATGCACTTGCCCCACCACCTGCACTCCACTGGGATGCCTCCCACACATGACCTATCCTAGGTAAAATCATTTTGATGAATTTTTGAGAACTGCGCTTTCTCTGGGCTCAGTGGTGCATACTTGCCATCCCAGCATTTGGGAGGCCAAGGCAGGAGGACAACTGCAGTCCAGGCCAGCCTGGGATGTGCAGTGAGACCCTCGGCTCAAAAGAAAACACAAGCCAGGGGATGGCGGGATGGCTTAGTGGTCTAAAGCGCCTGCTTAGGAATGCTTAGGTGGCAGCAGGGACTGCAGTTCAATCCCTAGCACCACATGCTGCACCAGCCCCACCCCCAGGGCAGGCTGAGCTGGCCATAATAAATAAATAAATAAACAAATAGGAAAAAACCACAAGCCAAATAACCCCCACAAAAGGAATTAGCTATTAATTTATGTGTGTGTGTGTGTGTGTGTGTGTGTGTCTTTTTTGAGACAGGGTCTCACTATGCCATTCAGGCTAGCTTTGAATTCACTTTGTAGCTCAGGCTGGTCTCAAATTCACAACCTTCTCCTGCTTCAGCCTCCTGAGTGCTGGGATTACAGGCGTATACCACCATGCCCAGCACTTAAATGTTAATTTCTGAAGGTTTTTTTTGGTTGTTTTTTTTAAAAGCATACCTGATCACTGCAGCCAATCACTGTAGCTTTCCTAGCACTTGCTCAGGTTTTCCGCTTCATCTTTCATGTTCCCAAAGGTGACAGCGCTCTGAGGCCAGCAGCCGGTCTTCCTTGCCTTCTGAGTCCAGAACTGAAGCCCGGGTTTCTCACTGAAGTGGCTTCCTGTGTGATTTTAAATCTGAGTGTGTGTGTGCCCAGTTGCCCTAATCATGAGCACCGAGGAGGCTGGCTCACAGTTACTCATCACCTCCCGGGTCCCAGGTCAGGGTCACCTATCCGCAGCTAGCTTCGGCTTCCATGTGTGGCCATCCCAGCACAACAAATTCAAACACAAGCCTGGGATACAAGGTAACAGTGACTTCCACACTCATCCCAGAGAATGACTGAGAGCCAAGGCCGAAGGACACAAGTGCTCCTACTGTGTGCTCACAGGGAGTGATGCTCTTGAGAGCCACCCTTGCACAGGGACCTCGGGAAGGCGGCACCCAGGAGAGATGCGTGCCTGGGAGAGTGCATCCTGCAGATGGCAGGGGCATGTGCACGCCACCCTGGTCACCCTCCTGCCAGGCTCAAGCACCAGGCACCAGGTGCCTGCCCACCTGCTGTCAGCCTATCCAATCCTTGGGGTTTCTCTCCAGTCTCCAGGTTCCACTCTGCATTTAAGACAGAGTTCTGTGTGCTCTTCCCAGTGCGCAGGTTTCCACACAGTGAGCCCTCAGACCAGCTTTCCAACTGAGGCCACAGCTGAGAACTTCTGAGGCACAGAGCCCAGGCTTCCTTGGGTCTTTCAGCTGCATACAGCGGCACTTCCAAATCCAACTTCCAAACATAGAGACTCTTGTCAGTCAGTGTCAGCCATCTGGATCAGTCATGGCCATTGCTTGACCAGTTTGCTCTCTGTGAAAGCCTGAGAGAATGTTTTCTCTCTAGGTGACTCTCCTTAGGCACACTATACATCGTTGATCCCTTTCTTCTGTGGTCCCATAATCTCCTTAAACAGAAAATTTGAGACACCACTAAATTATAGGATGTTACAGTACAGGTTCTCTTATGTCCTGAGTCCTCACTGACTTAAAAGAGGTAGAGCCAAAATATTGGCTATCATTGTAGCCCTTCTTTTTCTCTAATTTTTGGTCTGCAAATTTAAGTGGTTTCAGGGTAAATCCTGAGGGGATTTGACTGACCTTGTCAGATACAAAACTTACATTTTTTGTTATATAGGTCTTGCTTTAACTGAGTCTTAACCATCCAGCAGAAAAGTCCAACCACAAGGCATAGAAAGTAAAGCCAGATTAATAGGCTAAGCTGTAAAACACTCAAATCAACAGCTTCCGACATTGCCAGTTCTCCTAATAACCCACTACTATTATGGACTATTGGACTATATATACAACTACTTTCTCTTAGTTCAATGAGACGAAATATTCATACCAATTGTGTTTAGAAAAGTTGTCAAGTCTGCATCTTGTACTCTGAACAACTACTATGAAGGCAGCAATATGCACTGCATTAATTATTGTGGCTGTCCAACTAACATGTTTTGAAACTGTCTCATTGTTATTTCTTTCTTATTAAAATTAATAAATTAAGGGGCTGGGGAGATAGCTCTAAGGCACAAGTGCCTGCTGGGCAAGTGCAAGGTCGTGAGTTTGAACCCTGGTCCCACCAAAAAAAAAATAAAAATAAAAATAAAAAATAAATAAAATTAATAAATTAAAACACACACACACACACACACACACACACACACACACACACACACACACACTCCCAGGCCCTGCCTCCAGGCTTGGGAATCAGAGCCTTGCACAGGGTTCCAACCCCCTCATTTTCACTCAAATGTCTCCACAGTCGAGAACTATTGAGTATTTAAAAATTCTTTCCTTGCCTCCTTGCCTCCTTGCCTACTTTCACTCCCTCTCTCAGCTGTCCAGGACTCAGAACTCAGGCCCCCGCACGTCAGTTTCTTGGGAGTCACAGCCGCTGCCCCAGCCTTGAGGTCCCCAACCTTCAACACCACCATCAGGCACAAATCAAGTCTTCCCCTGAGCTCCTTGCTCGATGGCAGTGCTGAGCTGTGAGGGCTCCAGTCCCACATGGGCCCCACCCATCCACTCTCCTGGGGTAGCAGTGGGGTGGGAGCACAGGGCACCCCGGAGAGAGGCGCTCCAGGACCCCTGAAATCACACACAAAACAGCGTGCAGATCTGCAGGACTGGTGCGGCCACTCTGCTCCTGAGGACCCAACAGCTTCTTGCACGTTTGCAAAGGGCCTGGGCCTCAGCAGCCTGCACTCTGACCGCATGGACCAGCAGCTCTGGCTATGCTGTCAACTACATTCTTGTTAAGACAAATGATTACAATGTCCCAAGTATATTCTTTAGAACCTTAAAACAGTTATTATCTCAAAAACTAGGAGCTCCACAGTCACATTTATTTGGAAAGCAATAAAGCTACCTCCTCCCATGGATATGCATGGGGTTGGGAGAAGCAGGGGTTTGTTTGGTTTTAGTTTTTCAAGAAAGAATCTTGCTACATGGCACAGGCTGGCCTCAAATTCTCAGTGATCATTTGGCCTTGGCCTCCCCAGTCCTGGGATTGCTGGCTGGGCGGCAGCGTCCAGGCTCACTGCTGTCATTGTAGCTCATCTCATGGATCATGTACCACACAAACAGCCTTACCCTTCTTTACATACACTGTTCTTGCATCCTGGTACAACAGGCAATCCTCGCTAAATACCTAATTTCTAATCATTAAACGCTCTTAACCCAGTGTTCCCAGGAACCCTTCCTGCCCATATGGAGGTGCCAGGCCCTGTGCCCAGTCTCAGGGTCCACTCCACAGCACACAGAGCTGGGTGGGCACTGCAGCTTCAGCCACAGACAACAAGTCTAAACAGGCCAGGTCAGAGCTACTTCCAAGAAAGAAGAAAGAGACCTGCATGTGTCCTCCCAATGCAAAGCTGAGCCAGGGACGTGGACAACCCACTGGGGGGAATCCAAGATCCCCATCAAACACACCACACAGGACACCCAGCTCCCACAAAGCAACAAACCCCACACAAATGCCACAGTGCTTTTATCACAACCTTGGCACTCTGCAGCCAGGGAACCCTTTCTGTCCACACCCTCCCCAAGCTGTGACAGACAAAGACCTCCAGGTCTCCAGAAAGGGACAACCTCCCCAGGGGATAGAGGGTGCCACTGTTCCATAGCAGCTGACCTTGCATCAGAGGTGAGGAAGCAGCACTCTGTTTCCAAAAAGTGCAAGGAACCTTTCCCTGAGCTGAGCTCAACATGGGACCCCCCCATCAATGTCATCCTTCCGAAAACACACAAGTTCTGCTGAGAGCGTGAGCGGTCATCCTTAACATGGTCAGGGGCACTGAAACCAGACAGTCTGGGAAGGTCACAGTCAAAGCCTGAAAAGGCCCCTGAGAATCAACTCCAGTGCCATCCTGGACGGGATCCCAGAACACATGAAGGAGGCCAGGTGGGGCTGGGAGTCGGTAACGATGGCAACACGTCCTCCAGTGAGAGGTTAACAACAGGGAAATGAGCTTAGGGTTTACAGAAACTGATCTCAAAGAGTTATTTTTTTTTTTTAAACCATCATCTTAAAATGGAAACAGAGGAGAGAGAACTGGAGAGAAAGGATTTATTTACACAAAGTGCTGCTTGTCTGCTCTGGGAGAGAAGATGCCCGAACAGACTGCTAGGATTAAGGAAAGAGATCAGACAGCCAGAAGGAAAATGAGAACATAAAATTCTTTTGTCAGAATCGGGCAGTGAACAGGTAATATTCTTTCCCTGAGAGAAAGGATAGGCATTTCTTCTGACCTCCCCTTCCCCCACTAAAGCCCTGAGGACCAGGTTCCTGATCCCCAGCCTCTTGGGCTGGCCCACCGCTCCACACAGACACATGGGTGCCAGGCCCAACTCGTCCATCCAGACCAATGGGCCTGCAGCCCCACCAAGGGAGCTCGCTTAGCATGGGCGGAAGGACACAGTGCTGGACACAGGTGCTCCCACGGCTGCAGGCTTCACACCATCATGCCACCCCGGAAAGACAAGTGTAAGCCTTCAGTATTCCGGGACCACAAGGGACTGGGCATGCAGGGGCTAGAGTGGGAAGGAGAGAGGACACACCCAGTACTCTTCTAACACTGGAGAAGCCTTAGACATCTTGTCCTCACCTTACAGAGAAACCCAAGTGCTCAAGGCTACTCCAAGGGTCACTGCCCTGTGAATGGAGTGGCCCAGCCCCAGAGCCAACTAACCCACCTCCTTCCCCACATTCACACCCACAGCTGACAGCTAATTAATAATCGCAGTCACCATTTCCTTGCAGCTCAGGTTCAGGCGGAAGTTCCCTGCTGGTTTCTTGCGACTGAGAGAGCTCACTTCAGGGAACAGAGCCACCTATCCCCAGGCTGTCTCCTCCAATGCCCCTGGGTCTCTCACATCAAAGCCCAGACCCTGGGGCCAGAGATGGTTCAGCAGTCTAAAGCACCTGCTTAGGAAAGCTTAGGTAACTGCACCAACCTTAGTTCAATCACCAGCACCACATGCTGAGCCCAGGCCCTGGACCATGACCGTCATTACTGCTGGTCACTGGCTGACCCAGAACACTATGAGGTGGACTCTATCAGCATCCCTATTGTTTTTCATTTCTACGGTGCTGGGATGGACCCCAGGCCTTCGCACCCAGTCCTCTGGGTAATTTAAATCAGGGTCTCACTAAAGTCATTAGGTTACCCACACAGGCTTGAAATTTTGGTCCTCCTGCCTCTGCCTCCAACATGCTAGAATTACAGGCCACACCCAGCTCAGCAAACCCATTCTACACAGACAAAACTAGATGTGATGACAAGTGGCTATAATCTCTGCACTTTGGGAGGCTGAGGCAAAGGCTCAAGATTTCGGATACTGCCTAGACAACTTCACAATGTAGCAAGACCCCATCTAAAGAGAAAAAATAATAAAGGAGCTGGGGAGAGCTGAGAATGAAGACCCTAGGTTCAATCCCTTACACCACAACAAAGAAAAGCTGTGTAACCTCCCAGTTCTTACAACCAGCAAGTAACAAGCCTTGTGCAAAAGAATCAGAACAGGAAAATCTCACCTGCAATCTTATAAAACTGAACACGCAACTAACTGAAATTCTACCAAGTAACTACACTCCAGAGCACACAGAGAAATGGACATATACAAACCCACAAGGCCACACACATGACATCATGCCAGGAAATGGGCAGTGCAGCTGTCCTCCTGCCCAGTGACCGACCCATGGCGACACCAATGGTTGAGCTGGTCCATACAAACCATAGAATATTACTCAGCAACAAATAGGAAACAACAACTGTGGACACAATAAACATGATTTGAATATAATTCCAGGGAGGAATTGTGCTCAGTGGGACCAAAAAAAAAAAGCCAATCCAAAATGTTAAATACTAATCGAATCACTTCTCAGCCTTTTGGCTAAAATCAAGTGCAAAATGTTAAATACTATATGATTCCATCTACATAATATTTGTCCTGTTTTGTACCAGTAACCGATCTCAGGACCTTGCACTCGCCAGGCAGGTGCTTGTGCCACTGAGCTCTACCCCCAGCCATCTATATTTCTGTTGTGATAAAACGTTAGAAATGAACAACAGATAATGCTCCAGGGACTAGGGTCAAAGGCAGGCACCAGGAGGTGGGTAAATGTGGTTACAAAGACAAGATCAGGGCTCCTTGTGATGAACCCTTCTGTTCCTAGACCGTGATGCACAAGCCTACAGGTGCCAGGACTACATGGGATGATTCCCACATGGCTGCGCACACATGTACACATGCATGCACAGATAAAACCAGGTGACTCTGAATTGTATCAATACACATTGGCTGTGATATTTCACTGCTGTTCTGCAAAACCTCACCTTGGGAAAATCTAGATGAAGGGTATGCCACATCTCAGTGTATCAGCTCTTAGGACTGCATGCACATACATACTCACCTCAGATAAAATTCTTGTTGCTTTGTTTTGTTTTGTTGAGAAGGGGTCTCACTATACACTGCAGGCTGGCCTTGAATTTACTCTATAACCAAGCTGGCCTGGAACTCGAGGCAGTCTTCCTGATGCAGCCTCCTGAATGCTGGAGTCACTGGCAAATGCTAGGATTATAGCCTTGCACCATGCAACCTAACCTAAATTTTTTTTTAAACTTTACCTACCCAAAAGCTGATTGAGGTACTAGTCTTGTGTATTTATTTCATCTAAGAGCTGCAGTTCCCATGGTCTCCTAAGAAAATCTTCTATCCATACCTTAAAACAATAGCCTCAAAAGCCAAAGCTAAACTAAAACTCCTGATACAAAAACAAAAAAACCTAAGAAAATAAACCAGTGTCTAGAATTCTCTCTGGGGCTTTGAAATCACTATGAAAATTACTTCTGTTGAGTTCCAGCTCAGAAATGCTCTCTCACTAAATACTCTCTCTCTATCTCTGTGTCACATCTACCCAAAAGAAATCTTTTTAATCAGTATTGAATTTAAGTTCTGGCTCTTTCCCAATGCGCAGAGCCAGAAGGTTAGCACAGGTGCTTGATGCTGGCAGGGCAGGAGACAGGCCAGGGCCTTAGGGGCTGAGCAGACCCCGAGGCAAAGGTGACCTTGGCCAGGTCTGCTCTTCCCACCTGCAGAAGGGAAGCGGCTGCACCTCTTCCGCGTGTCCCGGGGCGAATCCAGAACCCAGACCTGAGCCCCGACTAGGGTTTCCCAGCTCCTTTCCTCCTCCGGGCCACGCTTAGCGTCAACCTAGCAAACTCATAGTGTGTTTCCCTAACCAGTACTCCCTGCCTAACACACCTTGGTGGGGTAGCGAAAGCCCGGGATATTCCCCAGGGGAGCTCCCCTACTAATGCATGCTCCTCTGGGGGAAAACGGATACCTGGGACAAAGCCCCAGCTCCCGACTCACTCCGGAAGCGACTGTCACCATCACCGCTCACAGGCGCCGCTAGCCGCGTAGGGTGACTGTGCCACGCGTGCTCTGGCAGCGCTTCCCACGTCGACTCGTGGCTATGACCCCGGGCAGCCGCACGGCTCCCCACAACATAAAAGGCCAGCAGTGAGGTCCCCGAGTGCTGAACCCCGAGGTCGCGATCGGGACTCCCGGAGCGGGCAGCACTCACCGTTCGTGCTCCTCCGCGCGTCGCGGTAGCGCGCCCACAGGTAGCGCTTTATGTCCCCCGCGGACCCGGGCGCAGAGCACAGCGGCCGGACGGGCCACGCCCGGGGCCACCCCCGAGCCGCAGTCCCGCCACCGCAGCGCAGGGCCGGGGCCGCCGCCGCCATCGCCTCAGCCCCGCGGGCCGCTGCCACCGCCGCGGTGGTCATCCTGCGGCTTCTTCCCGGCTGCGACTGCCGCGCCTGGACGACTGCTGGACTGCTCTCCACTCCGCGGGCGGCGGCTCCCTGCGTCGGAACACGTGGCGCTACGGCCCCGCCTCCCGCAGTAGGGGGCGGAGATTGACGGGGCAGGGTGGAGCGGAGATTGGCTGAAAAGGATTGGGACTAGGGGGCGGGGCCGAAGGACAAGGGGGTCACGGCCGCCCTGTGGGCGGAGTCTGGATTGTGAGCATGGTCCAAAATGGGCGGGGCCATCCCAGTTCAGCTGCCCTTGTCTGAGCCCTGCGGTTACACTAAAGCCCTAAAGAGCAAGCAGCTTCTGTGCAGAGTCCCGCTGGTCTCCCGAAGACAGTGCTGTCCCCTTCGCCACTGAGGAGCTGAGGGAGGTGCAGTAGCTCACCTGGAAGTCTCACGGCTGAGCTCTCCCACCATCCACTAGGCAGGGTTCAGTGGGATGGTCACTGAGGAATCATTAACACTAACAGTTAATGTTTTATAAATAACAGATAAAATGAAGGGGAACAAATGTTCAAAAGAGATGTCAAGCTGGGTGTGTTGGCGCAAGCGCTCTGGGAGGCTGAGGCAGGAGGATGGCAAAGTGAAGCCTCGCTGGGCAGCTAGGCAACTTAGCAAGACTGTGTCAAAGTAAAAAGTTCTGGGGAGGTAACTCAGTGGGAATGACTGTGTCACACTGGATATCAAACCATAATCCATTGGGCGAGGGATATAGCTTGGTGGCACAAGCTCTTACCTGGCAAGCACAAGGTCCTGAGTTCAATTCCCAGTACCCAAAAGAAAACAAAACAAAAGAAATCATAATCCATGGATTCTAGTAATTTAAATTTACTTCATGTTTTCATTGTATCATAATTTGTATCTTACATAATAAAAAGATCTGGTCATAGCCATTATAGTTTGTTTAAGTGAAAATGTAGGAGTTCAAAAAACTGCATGATAGTAAAAACATAATTAGAAGTTTAATAATACCGCTTCTGTATGTATTTTTAGATATGGACCCTGTGAAGTCAGTATTATTCTACCTACTCTAGAAATGGAAGTAACTGAAAGTTTCTTTTAGCTAAAGTCAGTTATAGGATTTTAAAAGACTAAGCAAAATCATAGCCTTGGGCCTTGATTACTGCAGCTCCTAAGGGTTTCAGCAGAAACTACTGGATTAAAGACTTCTAAAGACAAGTAGGAAAAAACAGCCACAGGAACCCCGCAGTCATTTGTAGTGCTTATTAGTACCATTTGACATCCTCCACAATTTTCCACTTGAGATCCTCTCTGCAAGACACATTTCCAAGGAACCGACCTGTCATCCCAGCTGTGAAACACCACTTTGCTGCTAAGAGCTCTCACATGAAGGCCCAGGGATCATCAGGGCTGAGAGGCTCAGCAGGGAGGGCAACAGCTTGGCATGATCCGGCCTCCACGCTCACTCCCCGCAGGCAGAATCCTCAGCCTGGAACCCTTCACCAGGCTGCTCCTGTGACCCAAAGATGAACTCTTGCGGGAATGATCTTTCTTTTTCTTGTCACTTCCTTGTGTGGGCCATTCCACATGTCCATAGTCTTGTGCATTCCACTGGGTTTTTTCCCTGGCAGAAATGCAGATAACGAGTCTTGGAGTCCTGTCCCTCAGTTTGTAGCACATTTGTATTTATCTGAAACCTGTTGGGGTGTGGTGCCAGGCTTTTAGGTGTCCCACCCCCGTATCTCAACTGTGCCTGCTCTCCATGTGAGAACTCAGCACCTGTGGTCATCCAAACCTGTGTCCCCAGGTCAGGAGCCCTCCTCAGAGCCCATGGGACACAGCTGGCTCTCATTGGAGGTCACGTCTCCCTCTCTGACCCCCTCAATTTCTGACAGAAAGCTTCAAGAGATCAAAGCTGTCAGAGGCCCATCAAAGGCAAAGATGAAGAAGCATATTGCTCCAGGAGACATGAAGCCAAAGCTGGATGCACAAGTCATTCCATGTACTGAGAAGTGAGAAGGCCCCCAGGAGTCCCCCCAACACTGAGCAACCGGGCAGGTGCACCTCCTGCCTGGGTCAGCCACGTTACAATAACTGCCCTTCTGGGCACATGAAAATGAGAATATCTGAATTGTTAAGTCATTCCTAGACACTTAACCTTAGTCTAAAGAAACTACCACACACAAATTGCAGGGACTCTGGGATAGGGGTGAGAGGCAGGGAGCTCACCTGGAAGAAAGGTCACAGTCGTGAAAGATGAGACAGAGAATTCTTTTTCTTCAGTAAGCAAGCCTACAAATTTATTTAACATTTTCTGTTCAAGGAGATTATGGGACCACTGAGGAAAGGGATAGATGATGTATAGTGTGCCTAAGAAGAGTCACCTAGAGAGTAAACATTCTCTCAGGCTTTCACACAGAGCAAACTGGTCAAGCAATGGCCGTGACTCATCCAGATGGCTGACACTGACAACAGTTCTACAAAGCACTGTACATGGTTTTAAGGTAAATCCTGAGAGGATTTGACTGACCTTGGGTGATACAAAAGTTACATATTTTGTTATGCAGGTCTTGCTTTTACTTGCCCTTAGCCACCCAGCAGAAAAGTTTAACCACAAAGCATAAAACATAAAGCTAGATTAGAATGCTGAGCTGTAAAAGGCTTAAATCAATAGCTTCTGACATAGCCAGTTCTGCCTATAATCCATTTTAATTATGGAATAGTGGACTATGTATACAACTACTTTCTCTTAGTTCAATGAGAAGAAATGTTTTGCACCAACGTTGATTAGAAAGATTATCATGTCAGCACCCTGTGCTCTGTATAACTACAACAAGGACAACAATATGCATTGTATCAATTATTGGGAATGTACTACTATTGTGTTTTTGAAAAAAATAAACATTGCCCAAGAAAATAAAAACAAATTTATTTGAAAAGGGTGGGGCAGGCCTGTAATCCTAGCACTTGGGAGGTTGAGGCAGGACAAGGCTGAAAGTTCAAGGCCACCCTGAACTGTATAGTGAGGCCCTATCTCAAACAAATAAATAAATGTTTAGGTCTTTATTCCAGCCTCAGAAGGCTCACAAAACAACCCAGTTGCAGGCACACAGCCACATGGTTCCAAAAGTGACAGTGGACCTAAGTGTGAAGTGAGAAGTGCCTTGCTCTTGTCTGCCCCACCTGTGCCATCTTCTAAAAGGACACCGGTGTCTAGTGCACGGTCCAGGGCATTGTCAGCATTTTATTGTCCTTTAAAGGTGAGAAAACCCAGAGAAACTTGCTCCTTGTTCTGGTTTGTGTCTATCTGTCCCCTCAAAGCCATATGCCATCATGGGGCAGCTTTCCAGAGTTTGGGACTAATTTATGATGCAGTGTGGGGTTACAAGTGTGAGCGCTGCACCTGCAGCCAGCCTGAATGCAACAGGAGGGAGGGAAAGGGAGGCCTGCTCACTGCTGCTGCTGCTCTGCTGCTGCTCTGCTGCTGTGGCTGCTCTGCTGTGGCTGCTCTGCTGCTGCTGCTCTGCTGTGGCTGCTCTGCTGCGGCTGCTCTGAGGCTGCTCTGCTGTGGCTGCTCTGCTGCGGGTGCTCTGCGGCTGCTCTGCTGTGGCTGCTCTGCGGCTGCTGCTCTGAGGCTGCTCTGCTGCTGCACTGTGGCTGCTCTGCTGCTCT
>PVJA010021488.1:0-35539 GCA_004027025.1 Myocastor coypus | reverse complement strand
GAGGGAGGAAGGGGGCGAGGGAGGAAGGGGTGAGGGAGGGAGGGGGTGAGTGTGGAGGCAGCAAAGCAGACACCATGGAAAACTTAGTGCTTTCAGTGACGGGCAAGCCCACCATGGCACATTAGTAGCAGATTCGCCACTGCTGGTCTAGGACTCCACATTCCGCCCGATCGCTGCAGCATGACTAAGCCCTGTACCCTCGCATCTTTTCTATGTAAAAACTCCCTCACCGCTTCTATAAGACACCCACCACTGGATTCAGGAACCGTGTTCCACACAGGATTATCTCATCCAAAGATCCCCAATTCATTACACCTACAAAGACTATTTCCAAAATCACACTCAGATGCCGAAGCTTAAGACTGTGCATATGTTTAGGAGAGGGCATGGTCCAACTTATGATTCTATCCTTTTGAACAAGTCCGGGCATACCGCTACAAGGACCTTCAGCTGAACATCTCAGGACCTGAGAACCTAGCCTAGAACGTAGATGAAGAGAATGTACGAGCCCGGAGAAATCCCGCAGTTCAGAAAGCCAGCGACAGGCTGTGTCCCCGTGTGGACACCCACCACTGGATACATCACAGAACTCAGAAATGTTGCTGTATTGGGAACAGAAGTGAGGGCTAGCAAGATAACTCAGCGGACGACACATCTGCTTTGGTAAGTGCAGCGACCAGGTTTCGACCTCCAGTTCCACATGCCACGCTGGTCCCACACCTAGGGCATGCTGAGCCAGCTACCAAGTCCAGGTGTGGTAGCAATCCCGGCATGGGGGAGGCTGAAAACAGGCAGAATCACTACGAGCCTGATCTGCATAGTGAGACCTTATACCAAATACATGAATGGCAAAACAAAAACAAAAACGGAAGTGGGCCAGTGAGATAGCTCAGCAATTTAAAGTGCCTGCTTAGGCTAGTGTAGGCAGGTGCCGGGGACTGCAGTTCAATCCCCAGCACCACATGCTGTACCAGCCCCACTCTCTGGGTGGGGTGGGCTGTGCTCACCAAAAAAAACCTTGTCAATGTATGTTAACATGCTTCTCATGGCTATAGAGCGACTGCAGTCTAGCGAGCGTGCTCAGTACTTAAAGTTGTATTTCTATTTGTTTCCTATCTGCAGGAACTGCAGTCACTTTGTATGCCTGTGTAATGACAAATTCTCACAGTGGAATTAGCCAAGTAAAGGGCATATACGTTAGTTTTTCCTTTAAGTTTGATTTGTTTTAGGGCTAAACATTTATGTTGGAGGGTCAGCCAAACAGCTCAGTGCATTAAAGTGCCTACAAGTAGGTATAGGAGCCGGGAGTTCAATCCCCAGGCCTGCTGTGCCAGCCCTGCCCCTGGAGTGCACTGAGATGGCAATTGAGACTGGGCATGGGGATGTGTCCCCCTAATCCCAGTTCTTGGGAGGCTGTAAACAGGCAGGTCGCTACGAGTCCCATCTAATAGTGAGACTCTGAACACCCTGTAGACCTGTCCCTAAAATATGAAAAAAGAATCTCTCTTGGTGGGACAGAGAGCTGGGGTGTGTGCCTCAAAATTTATGTTGAGGTGCATAGATCCTAACGGATGCCCAGTGAGGTTTGACGGAGCGGTACACCTGTGGGACCAGCACATACTCAGCCTAAGCTCATCACCTAAAGGCCCCCTCCCTCCTGGCAGTCACACTACTCCAACAAAATGCTTATGAGTGACCAGCTTTACAGCGATCACACTAGATCGGCTGTCCTGCCCTTGAGATTCACAGATATGACGCGACATATTCTCTTGTGCCTGGCTTCTCTGCCTAAAGCCCGCGTTGCTATTCATGTCACATCAGCGCTTGCTTCTTCGGTAGGGGAAGATACAGATATGCCTTTTGTAAGTTTTGGTCATCGTAGCTATCTTTGTTGCATTCTATGAATGGACCCCAACCGTGGCACTGCCGCCCAACTTTGGCTCACAGAAAGGGTGCTACAAAAGTTCTAGCGTGGCAAGCTCTAAAGGACTCCGAGGAGGTCTTGACACTGTTCGCAGAATTCTTATGCTGAAGTCGCATGTGATAGATTGGATGGTCCTTTGGAGGCAATTATGTGCTAAGTGTGGAACTGGCAGGAGTGGGACTCGGGCCCTTCTTGCAGAGCCCGCAGGGAGCTGCTTGGTCTAGTTCTTTTGCAAGAAGCCTCCGCCTCCGCCTACGCACTGGGAATCCAGTCCTCACCAAACGTGGAGTCTGGCGCACTTGGGATGCATCATCTTGTACGTGAGAACATCGTGAATTTTAGAGGTCACGGTGGCAGGCCGTCACCTAAATATTTGTGCTCCCCTCTGATTCACAGAAGAAAACAAGCACCACGGTTGTGGGTTTTAAAAATTCATGTTAATGAGAAAAAAATAGCAATGAAACAGTTTCAAAACTAGAGGCATAGTTACAATGCATATTGTTGTCTTCGTAGTACTTAGAGCACAAGGTACAGGCCTGATATCTTGTCTAAAATAATATTAGTACAAACTTTTATTCTCAAAGAAGAGAAAGTAGCTGTATATCTATCCTAACTCTTGTGTATACATATTTTTTTTCTTTTTAAAGTTTCTAATACTAGGAGAAAATATACCATGTCTTATAAGTAGATTGTAAGTCAAAGATACAGGAAAAATCATAAAACAAAAATTATAATATTCAGTAAGTTAATTAAAAATTAAATATTTCAAAACAATATTCCAAAGTTCAAATCAATTTGTGAGTCCAGCATAGAGGACAGAATGTTATGTATGATACATATGAATCTGTAATCAGTTCACAGTACTTGCAAAATATTTGAATACATTAATATATACAAAGATATCAACTAAGAAAAAGTTTCCATGGTAGTAAAGAATTACTAACAATGAAACATAGTGTAAAAACATAGTGTAAATGGAATATATGACCAGCGCATCTAACACTTTGGGGCTAGGATATCTCACAGAGTTCTAGTATGTCTTGTACACGGACCGCGTCCATGATGCTTACTGGTGGCCAGGTTGTGGTTAAGAGGCAAAATGTTTTGGAAATGGTTAGGTCAAGAGGGTGGAGTGGATCCTACCTGAAGTAACTTTGCATTCATTTTATAAAGAAACCCAAGAGAGGGGTCTGCACCATTCCAGCATGTAAAGACATAGCCCAAAGGTGCCCTGTCTGAAGCAGGAAGTGGCCCTCGCTGTCAACAAAGTCTACTGGCGCCTTGCTGTTAACTCTTTGATCTCCAGAACTGTGGGAATTGTTAAACTACTTCCCTTGTGTGGTTTCAACCTGCAACAGCTGTGACTACACATCTCCCCCACCAAGACTCACGTAGTCACAGGTGGGGCTTTCCAGGAGTGGCTGAGTCTAGACAGTGTAAGGCTGGGATTAATGATCACTACATTAGCCCACTCTTTTGTTTGGCATTGTTCTGGGTGCGGCGTTTCTTATTCTAGCAGTGTGTAGAACAGACAGAAGGAGGACCACTGCCATCACCTGCCGCTTCACTGTCTGATGCCTTTACTGCCCTCTGCCTGCCACAAAAACTTCTCTGCCATGCCACCCTGCCTTGGAGTCAGCCAATGATGGACTGACACTTGCTCAATCTGAGCTGTAATAAGCCTTCTCTCCTTTTAACTTTGGTTGTCTCAGCAGTAAGAATTAAACACAGCCTACACAGAGGAAGAGATTCTGAATTTTGCCCCCGAAAAGTAATTGGTGATAATCCGACATCCAGGGAGACACATTTGCTCACAGTAGTGCGGTTCTCCAGGACATGAGTTCTAGAAAGCTTGGGTTCAGAGATAGCTCACAGTACATCCGAGAGAGGAGGGTGGAGAGCGAGTGGAGGAGAGAACTGGGATCAAGGAGGGGCTGGGCTTCTGGCTAATAATTTCCCCCTGCGTGGTAATTTAGCTTCACTACTCTAGGGGACAGTAACTCTGGAGGAGCCTGGTTAATTACTGCCAAGCTGCAGAATGAAATTTCCCCAAGACCCCCATTTCCTGGGCTGCATTTCATACCAATTAAGAGTCTAATCCAGGAGGGACCTTTGTCCTGGCCAATTATCATGGACTTTGATGAACTGGTGCCTTTAATAGACTGGGGTGTCACTGGACTCGGCGGCCATCACTGTAACTCCTTTCCTCGATGAAATCGGCAAGGCCAAGAGATTTGGGCCACGGGCACAGGCTCTATCTGGGGCCCTCAAGGCAGAGCAAAAAAACAGCAAGTTTAGTTTTGGAAACAACCTTCCAAGGGCTTGTTTGGTAACCAATTCTGTAGCCAATTGCAAATAGTGGGGAATTATGCTACAAGATTTCGGCCAGTTATGTGTGTTCTGGCATAGCCTGACACGGGGTAGACAGGCGCAAGGACTTGTCCTGTCTATGATCTAGAAGTTCTCAGAGAAGCTTCCACAGGGCTCTCCTACCCCAAATGCCCACGCCTATATTCTATATTCTAGATGATACCTCACCTCCCTCCTCCCCCACTGCCCGGGGTCTAAAGCCCTGAATCTAGAATGTCTTGGTTAATAAGCTCCTCCCCCAAGGCCTATGTTTATCACAAGTTATGTCTAGCCAGAGGACCATGTAGGAGAGCTGGAGCAGTAGAGTCCAATAGACAAAGACATCCACAGCAGTCATAGGGCACTTAAGGAATGGCGCGGGAGATATGTTAATTAGTGTGGCTAAACTCCTCCCTCTTGAAGTACTTTAATGCAAATGCCACAGTAGGCAAAAATCTCATGGAGGCAGTATTTTCTGTCTTGTGTAAGTGCTTTACACAGTGCAACGACAGCAAACACACCAGAAGGATTTAAATTCTACTTAGAAACTATAAGATCTGATTCAAGAGCCGCCATCTTTTTTTTTTTTTTCCTGGAGAATGGTCTTATGCACTGTGGACTGTTTGCCTTAGTTCCAGAGAGTACGCTGCTCTCACATTTCAGGGTCTCCAGACGTGTGGAGATCAGGACATCGAGGTGATGGAAACGGAAGAGTTTCACAGAATTCTAGACGTCACAGCTTAACAGACCCTGTTTTTCTGAGCTAAAAGCAGAGGTCTAGGTTTTGCAGTAGGATGTTGGCTCTCACTAAAACTTCTGTCCACTGCTCCTTGTTGTGAAACCAGATCAAAAAAGCAGACCCAAGTATGGTTTCTAGTAGTTCTGAACACCGGTATCTCTCTCTAGCTGTCCCTCTTTCTAGTGGTGATGGTTCCAAGTCCCTTCATAATTTGGGGGATAGAAAGTCCTCTAAGGGGATAGCAGAGGAAAATATTTAAAAAATCTTCATCTATGGCAATTGTCATGGTTTGGGGTTTTGCAAGGGATCAATACAGGACGTATCTTATGAAATTTTAGTCAGTGACCCGAAGAACCATAGAATGAGTTCAGGAAATCTGTCCACATGCTAAAGACCAGAGAATTCAGCTGAGGGTCTGGATTCCTAATGTCCTGCATGAGCCCAGCTGAAGACCTGGAGTTCGTAACAATGCCTCCCACGAGTCCCGCTGGAGGCCTAGAACCCATAGCAATGGCTCATGCAGACCTTTGTTTCATGGATCTGTGCCAGCAAGAGCGGTGATAGAAGCTAGAAAGTCTGTGCCAGTGGGATGATGGGAAGACAGGTCTGCACTGGAGCCAGGAAGCAACACTCAAGTTAAGCAGAGCTCCCCTGAGAAGTACCACAGCTCCCTTCCGTGACAGTGAGGTCCCAAGCTCCTGCAAGGAGGAGGAAAGCCTAGTTCCCCTCAAGAAAGCTTCTCTAGGAGGCCGTTGGGCAGCACCCTCCCTTCTGGGGCCAGGAAGCAATGTCTAAGATGAGAGCTAGCGCTCGCCCAAAGTAAAACAGCCATGCTCAGAGACGATGAGGTCCCAAGCTCTGACAAGAATCGTGAACGTTCTCCAGGAAAACCAGCATGACCAGGTCCTCCAGCAGAACAGCCAGAGAACCAGCAGCTTCCCACAGCTCCAATAGCTTCCCTAATAGCCTCTCTACAGCTTCTCCGGTTCTGCCTCTTATGCTGCTAAAACCATCCTCAAGTGGGCCTCTCACATGCAAAACCATGCTAGTTCAAGTCACCCTAGCTGGGCGTAACAAGCTGATCAACAGTTGGAAATCCTCACCACCAACTGAATAATTTGAGTATCTCTCGTTTTAAGCTAGATTGTCTGTTATGATGAATTCCAACATACGACATGTTATATGAAGGCTATCCCCAAATAAAATTAAAAAACCAACAAAGCAAAACCAACCCAAAAATACGGATCAGAAAACCAGAAACTTCTCTGTGTTCTTCCTAGGGCCTGGCTACCTAATACTATTTGGTAGCTTCCACAGAGTTCCCTGGACTGGGTACTTGCATGAGCTCTGCCTCACATTCTAAATGTCAGGACAGTAATTACTTTCCATCTCTAAGGAACCCTGACATTTCCTGAGCCCAGTACTCTGGCTTGAGTTCACCTTCAGCAGCCCAAACAATGCCCAGGAGCCCCTTTCCTCATTCAAACACGCTTTATGACAACAAACATATGTCGCATTTATCAAAACATCTTGTCACCAGGGACTGGAGATGCTGCAAGAGCCAGTCCTGTCTTCAGTTTACACAGTGCCACGTTGAAGCCCGCTGCCTGGTCTCTTATTTTGGTTTTCACTCTATTAAGAATGGTTCATGCCCAGTGAGCCTCATACCCTTCAAGTGTGGGCCACTGGAGGGTTTTCTCCCTGGGTCCTGAGGGGTGAATTCTATCAATGTTTTTTTCTTCTCATCCCAAGTTCTAGGTCTCAAGATATTTCAATTGCGAAAAAGATTACGGAAGTCAAGAGAGCCTGGTGTGCTAGGTAAGTTGGCCAGCGGAATCAACGAAGCTTTTGGAAACTTTTTGCATCCTTGGCAACTACTCCACAACATTCCATCACCATGCCATCTGTCTGGCTCTGTGATTCACAATGCTACCTGTGTACCACTTCCTGTTAGGAGTCCCCTCCAACTCAGAGCAAGAAAAACGGAGCTGCTCAGAAACTATGGCAGTGAAGAGAGGGGAGGAAAGAGCCCAGGGTCCAGTTTTCCTCCCCTTGAAGGACACATTCCTCATGACTCACTTCAGTTTCAGGAACTGCAGCCTGGTTCCCAGCACCTCTCAGCAACCCACTAAGTTATGGATCCACTCTTGGTCAGTGCCCTGATGATCCCGCTGCACCCAAAGGCCCAGTGTTGAAGGTCGCCATGGGAGACCAAGCATCAAACCCACTAGCTTTTGGGGATATTTCATATCCAAGACAGAAAGTCTGTGTCCTCCCTTGGGGAGAACACCTGTAAGGACAGGCATAGCTTTGCTAGTCTTCCAGCCAAGGAGAATGAATTGCCTTCCCCAGATTCTGAGGATGACCCCATGTACATAAGGCAGAAAGGTCTGGAAACAAAGACAGTTCATCTACAGGGAGCAGAGGTAAGCCTCACACAGCAGCCCCTCTTGAGCAAAATATGCAAAGGCAGAGACTACATATTCATTTTAAGAATCTAGAACAATCCTTACGTTTCTCTGGGAAGGACTAAGAGCTGAAGCGCAGTCCCCTGCCCCCATGATAAGGAGACAAAAAGTAAATGCCTGGCTTTCCTGTACCTGGTTCTGAACATTCTCATTGCAAGGCCTGTGGCAGCTTTTCTAGGGCAGCTTCCCCAGAACCACACCCTGTGACCTCACCATCCTGCTGCAGGACAGGGGCTTCCCTGCCACTCTTTTGGGGCTTAAACCAGGTGCTGAGGTATCCACACAGAGGCCAAATATTCAGAAAGTCAGTATATAGCTGGCAAGGGATCCATAGGCCACAGTCTTAGGCTCTGGTGCTATTTAGAAAGAGGAGACAGGGTCAAGGGAAGACCAGCGAGGAAGAGAAAATGTCAGCTAGGCTGCAGATGCTGAGCCTCCAACCTGGTTCCTCGAGGTGGTGTTGGGGAATGGTGCAAAATTAGTGCCCCAAGGGCTGGTGAGATAGCTCAGTGGAGTACACACCCAAGCTCGGGGACCAGGATTCGATCCCCAGTACCACACGCTGCACCAGACCTGCCCCAGACCTGCCCCAGGGCTCACTAAGCCAGCGACCGAGTCTGGGCATGGTGGCACATGCCTATAATCCCAGCACCAAGGAGGCTGAAAATAGGAGGATCACTATGTGTTGGAGCTGCATAGTGAGTCCCTGAACCAAAAACACTTTTAAAAAACCTCTGAATCAAAATTACTACCTCAGAATTGTCTTTCTCTCATGTGGACTGAAGGTAGGGGATGGACAGGGAAGGAGGATTATTTATGCCCCTGGGTTGAAGGCAGCTCTGAGGTGATGTTAATTGTACGGTGCTTTGGTTCTATTGCCATTTATAGAAAAGCTATCCTGAACAGAGATGCCAGTATGGACCACTATGAAGGCCCCAGGGAAATGGGGGTGCTTGGTCAGGCTCTACCCCAGTTCTCAACAAGTAGTATCCAGGTCCAACTCATGGGGTTGGGAGGGAAGACTTTGGCAAAATGAAAGGCCCGTAGGATTTACACCCATCTTCCAGTTCTTTAGCCAGTGATCCTAGAAGTATTTCCTCCAAGAACATAACTCTCATTCTGACCGTGTAGGGTTTTTTTCTTTTTCTTTTTTGTTGTTGTACCAGGGATTGATATAGGGACCTTGTGTTTTCCAGGCAGGCACTCATGCTGCAGTGCTATCTCCCTGGCCCATAACTCTCATTTTGTAATAAGTAGTAACTGGGAAATAGTTTTCATTAGTCATTTTAAATACACACAAAGCCAGCCAACCTATTATGAATCCCCTAACATGGGAATCATCCTAATGGCAGCTACGCAGATAAGTCCTCTTCTACATTTAAAGTAATTTAATTTACACAGGTTCAGGAACATGACTAGAGTGGGCAAAATCATGCACAGAATCTCAATTTATAATAAACTTGCTGGAATGTAATTTCATTTTCCCCCCTCAGATTTAAAGGAGGAGGTCAAAACATTTTTCATGCCTATGATCTACCTTACTTCTTCTAGTAGAGGTTCCCTGGCGAGGCTACAAGATACCACAAGGCTTTACCTGAAAAGACTTAGAGACGATATTGTTTTCAGAGCCAAGTCAGAATAAGGTGTGTTCATCACCTAGCAAGTCTAAAAACAAGATTAGAGTACATTATTCAAGGGTTTGCACTCATCTCTGTCTCAGACCACACATAATACTTTCAACTGCAGCCATGTTGAGCACTAAGCCCACAGCTGGTGATGTTCTGCTGGAGAAGGGTGCCCCTGCTTCCAGGGGATCCATTTTGGACTCTCCCCTTTCCATTCCAGAGAGATCCAGCTGCCTGCAACTTCTTCAGGCCATGACGAACTGCCACTCTTTATCCATGGGCCAGCCTTCAAATGGAGCTTGCAAATGACAGGGACCAGCGTTGGTTGACAGTTTGCCACGTGCTGAATATACTGGCTGCATTTATGGATGTCATCCTCCTCAGGCCTTCGGAGATAGCTATGACTCTTCATGTTCTGGACTAGATAAGTGATTCAAGTGGAAATCAGGAAAAGTCATCGTCCAAGCTTTGTCAGCTTACATGGTTGGGCAAAGTTCAAAGCCCAAGCTTGACTTGCAAGGGGCTTGTGTCTTACATGACTGTCTAGTGCCCCATTCTCAAAGCTTTCTAGAGCTCTGCTCCCTCACAAGTTCTGTTCTGGAACCCTCCATCTCTCCCTTGAGTGGTATCCTTTCCATTTGGCTTGGTCAGTATTCCTCACCTTTGGGAATTTTTCTTAGACTGTTGCCTTTGAAAGCACTAGCCCGCTTCCTGGGGTCACTCTGTGGTTCCCCATCACAAGGAGGAAGACCGTGGCTTCCAACCCTTTTCCCTCTTGTAGTTCTCATAAGCCCTGGAATGGAACATTTTAGGGCCAAGATCACATCCTGCTGCCAAACTTCACATTATAGAATAATATCACAGTAGCATCGACAGTGTCAGTACACAACTGGGTTCATCTGGACCTGAGTTTCACATTTTGATTTGGTTTGTACAGTGAAATTAAAATTCCTATACTTTAGCGGGTTTAATCCAGGTCCAATATAGTCTGGATTTCCAGACATCCTCTATTTCAGTTACTTTCCTCTCCTAGCTGGGACAAACACCCAACATTAAACATGAAGGTTTATTTACTTTGCAGTTATGTGGAGGTTTCAGTCCGTATTCAGCTGGCTCTACGTCAGTATAAGGCACAGAACAAACTTCCTTGGCAGTGGCAAAGAGTGGAGAGCAAAGGGAGTGGCAGCAGCCCAGGGAGCTAGCTGGCCTCTCCCCACTACTCATATTGTAATGCAAACTACCTGCCTCAGGGCAGGTGCAGCATCCGTGGCCACAATAGTCACAAACTCCAGAAACAACCCCATGACTGCAAGAGGCTTTATGGCAGCGGTTCTCAACGTGTGGGTCGCGACCCTAGCGGGGGTCGAACGACCAAAACACAGGGGTCACCTAAAGCCATTCCGAACCATAACTGTAGCAAAATTACAGTTTTAAAGTAGTCACCAAAATTATTTTTTGGTTTGGGGGTCACCGCAACATGAGGAACTGTGTAGTGGGGTCACGGCATTAGAAAGATTGAGAATCACTGCTTTAGGGGAACATCTATACACAAATCATAACATTCTGACCCTAGACACCGAAAGACTCATATACATCCCTTTATGAAAGACAATTTTAGTGCACCTCTAAGAGTTGCCAAAGTCCCAACAATTATTATGGCGGAAAAGTCTAAGTTCCAAGTCTCTCAAGCGAACTCTTGCTAGGAGCCTCTGTACAAATGCAAGTTAAACTCTTCTAACATTCAGTACTGCAAGACAAACATTAGCATTCCAAAAGCTACAAACAGGGAAATACAAAGTAGTGGGACCAACCCAAGTCTAAAATCCAGGAGGGCAAACGTTAAGTCCTTAATTCCATGTGGAACGTCCAAAGCAATCTGTGAAGAGTCGTTAGCTCTGTAAGCCTTACATGACTCCACCCCTACAGCATTTTTGACGGTAGTTCAGTCTCCTCAGAGGAGGAAACAGATGCCATTTTCTTGTCATTGCCTATGCCACTGGCACTGTGACTAAGAGCGCTGATTGTATAGGTCAGGCAACAGAACATAGGGAATAGACTTTGAGGGCTCATGGCAAAATGAGCCCATGAAGATTTCTAATTAGTCTCAGGAGTTCAGAGACATGGCAGTCCCACCTCAGAAGTGGGCAAAATCTCTCTGCATCCCAATCACAAAGTCTTTCTTCAACTAGGTGGTAAAGTACCCTATTAGAGACAGCTGTACCAACGTAAGGCTCTCAGCCCACTTCAACTTGGAGGGTCCAGTGTCCCAGAGTGGGCTTTGACAGTGCTCCTAGATAAATCTTTGGGAGCAAGGTGTGCCTTTGGGACAGGAGCCCAGGGCAACATGGATGGGGTCATGGCGGGGGGAAGAACAGCAGCATGTTACCAAGTCTGCCACCACTGGGGGTGACTAGCTCATCATCTCAATTCAGCACTGATGTAGGGCGCATACCAAGGGCCCATTCCATGGCAAGAACAAAGGAGCTGGGCTTCTCAGATCACCTCTTAGCAACTGGCCCAGGACTATTCCCAGGGATATTAATTCTTTTGCCCACTGACCTGGGAAAAGTATGTGTGCTAGGTCCCAGTGGCTGGAAAAAGTCCTCAGTGCAGTCACAGCCCTGAGAGCCGACAGCCAAGCTTGGGTGCTCTGATCAGTAAGAATGTGCATGAATGAATTCAGTTGGCATACTGCCTTAGATTTGTCACTTAACACTAGATCGGGTACCACTCATTTAAAGCCCATTGTGTCATGTGTTAATGTTATGGTTTATGTCTAGTTGTCCCCTCAAAGCCTCATGCAGTGAGGGGACTTCTATAGATTGAGACTTGACTCATGAGTCCCTGGGATTGTGTGATTTAGTACTGATCTAGAGTGTGAGACTTGATCCATGATCCCTAGGATTATGCGTTTTAAGTGCTGCTGGGATTATGGGTGTAGCCTAAGGTGGATAGGCTGAGGCGGAGAGCCTGAATGTAATATAAGGCACCATTGTTCTGCCATGAATTGCTGCTCTCTGCCATGTGTCAATCTGTCTTGAGCTGGCCGAATACGGACTGAAACCTCCAGTAACTGTGAGCTAAATAAACTTTTCCTTCCTTCATTTTGGGTATTGGGTATTTGTCCCAGCAATGAGTAAAAAGAAACTAAGATAGTTAAGATACCCAGGCTCCAGAGCTTTGCATTCCCAACTGGCTGGGAATGGTCCGTGAGTATCACCTCAGCTCAGGCCTGAGGGGTACTTGGGGGACTTCTGCATACCTAGGCATATGGTGCTGGTTACCAGTGTGGAAGCTGGTACCCCAATTTCTCTGGAGGAGATTGTCAGCATAAATCTGTCAAGACTTGGCAAACTTTTCCATGGAGTGCCAAATCCTAAGTATTTCAGAGTGTGAGGGTGTCTGAGCTATGCAATGCTTTTGCTAGAGGACAGCAAAGCTACTGTAGACAACACAGTCCACGGACAAACCTGGATACATGGTCAATATAGCCAGGACGAGAAGCCCCCCTTGGGGACAAGACCCTCCAATCCCAGTGAAGCCTACAGCTTCCCAAGATGCCTTGAGCTGGAACTCCAACTCCTGTTTTAAGGTGCTAGGTGTTAGGGAGATTTGTTTCACAGTGAGACAACCAACTGTTATGTCCACTTGAATGGATTAACATTTAGGGCATCAGTGAAGCACAGTTCTGAGTGTCTGTATGATTGACACAGGCTGGAGACTGAGGCAGGAAGATCCACCTCAGCTCCGGACTTTGCCATTGCCTTTGTGGACTGACCCTCAGTTCCATTAGGTTATAGACTTTAGGTTTTTTTTTAAACTTTTATTTTAGGGAAGTGTCTACAGGGTGTGCAGGGTCTCGCTACTAGATCAGACTCATAATGATCTGCCTGTTTACAGTCTTCCAAGAGCTGGGATAATAGGCGTGTGCTGCCTGGGCCCAGTCTCAATGACCATCTCAGCGGTGTGTGTGCGGGGAGTGGGTGGGGTGTGGGTGGGGTCTGGGTTGGGGCCAGCATGGCATGCTGGGGAAAGCAAACCTCCAGCCCCTGCATCTTCCTGCATGCACTTTAATCCACTGACCTATTTGGCTTTATTTATTTAAATTTGGTACATGTTTTTGGGACTCAGTGATCCTCCTGCCTCAGCCTCCCCAGTATGGGGACCATGGGCATATGCCATACTGTGCCCAGTTTTGGGGCTGACAGTGTGCCGCGGTTTCAGGACCGGTATGGCATGTGGCATAAGAGACCAAACTCAGGTCCTTGTGTTTTCCAGACAGGTGCTTAGAACACCGAGCTATCTCCCCAGCCCATAGATTTCTGTATTCTGACATGGACACACACAGAGCAATTTGGCACATTCCAGCTTAGAGGGCCATTATGTATTCTTCCACCCTTGGTTCTGCAGATGGCCACTGCATGCCTACACAGTAAATCCTTGATAATTGCTAGACCTGCTAAATCTGTTCTAGGGAGCTGTAACCCATACAACTCAGCACTTTGATACAAGAGCCTACGGACCAGCCTTTCAAGCATCCCTTCAGGATCCCCGTCAGGGGATTCAGGTAACTAGAAGGGCAAGCTAGGACAGCTTGGTACCAGATGTGTACCCCTCCCTCCCGGATGCCCCTTGGCCTTTCTCTTCTTGGGTAAGGACTGACCTGCACAAATGGCATCAAGAGCACGTCTTTGCAATCCTGGCTGCGTTCGGCTCATTGGGAGCCATCGGTCAGGCAGGCGGCCACCTCTACCTCTGACTGCTTCCTCTGTTCCTCTGTGCCACCGGTGCAGCTGGGAGTGGTCATAGCTTTGCTGCATGCAGTTGCCTGGTCCCCGTCATCCCGGTTTTTGACTGTGTCCTTCCCAAATACACTCATTGAAGTGTTAACTTCAACTGGATGGAATCAGGATGCAGGGCCTTTGGGAGTCCCCATGCCCTTATAAAAGCTTCACAGAGCCAACACAGCCCTTCTTCCATGTGAGGACACAGAGGGCAGGTGCTCCCTGGGCACCGCAAAACACATCTTTCCCAGAAGCCTAGTGTGCTACATCAAATCCTGGACTTCATCTACAGAACTGAGACAAATATTTGTTGCCTATAAACCATTGCTTATAGGTTTTGTCATAGCAACCCAGCAGACTAAGCCAGTTCCCTGTCCCTCCCACTTTGAATGAGCTCCTCAAGACAGCCTTTGGTCCAAATGCAACTGAGCCACCTTCCTACTGGGACTCAACTAATCTGGAATCATAGGACAAGCTGCTGCTGGGGTGACGCTGGCCCCAGGGAATCCCGTGGCCGCAGCTCTGTCCTGACAGAGGCAGGACACTTGGGAGTTGCACTCAATTCTGACAGGTACTTCTGAGAGTGAAAAGGGCCTGCCTCTCTGCCTGCCAGCTCCATTGTGCACAGCAGTGTTTTATGTTGTGTCCCCCGGCAGGAGACACAGCCTAAGGTGACATATGCAACGGCACACCGCAGGTCTTGGGTAAGAGCAACTCTGAGGTACAGGGGAGCAGCACACGTCAGGGCCCAACTCGGTGAGATCTAAAGACTGGTGAGTCTGGCCCAGTGTCTTGGCAGACAGGCTTGCCTCAGTCCTGGGGGTTTGCGGGGTTGTCGGGTGCTCAGAGCAGACAGAAGACAACACATGCAGACTGCATGGGAGACGGACAAGGGAGAAGGAAGCCACCTGGGGAGGGACAGCAAAGGAGGCCACAGGGCCTCGCCCCGTCACCCCCAGCCTGGAGCATATGCCTGCAGATGTAAGGCTGTGTGCCGGGAGAATCTTGGGTCACCACGGCTGCTGTGAGCTCGGAACCACCAAGCCTCCGCCTCCATGCAAGGGGCGACGGAGACAAGTTCTCCTGCTCTCAGTATTCTAGCAAAAGTGGGCGTGCACAGGGGGCTGTGTGGTGGGCTTAGACTGTCGGCCGCAAAGGCTGCATGACTTAGGGGCCCAGTGTGGCCAGCTCCTCTGCTCACAGAGACAACGTGCAGAGCTGCCACTGAGGTGTGCAGAAAGGGAGGAGATGACCAAGGCAGGCAATAGCCCTCAGTTAATTACTGGTGCTTAATTATCTTGCTCCTTAATGCACTTATGGTTCTGTAATTACTAGCTCCAAACCCAGGGAGAGCCTCAGGGACTCTCTTTTTGGGGCAGCAGAAGGGAGGCAGAGGCCAGGCAAAGGAAGCTGTGAATTTGGACTAGGTCAGTCTTAAGATGGGTTTAAGCTATGCTTTAAAGAGAGAGCCTACGGGGCTGGGGAGAAAGCTGGACTGTCTAAGTGCCTGCCTGCTAAGCACAAGGGCTTGGGCTCAATCCCTGGTACCACACACTGTCAGCCCTAGAACCAGGTGGGATGGCACTTGCCTGTAATCCCAGCCCTGAGGAGGCTGAGACAGAAGGATCGCTGTGTCTGAGCTGTGCGGCAAGACCCTGCACCCAAATAAGAGATTTAAAAAATTGAAACAACCTGTGCTTAGCTGGAACCACTGACCCACAGAGGACTCCACCATCTCATGGCAATAGCAGCCCCCCCTCCCCGTCCCTCCCCACACCTCTGTATCTGGGGCTCTGGTTCCCACCTCCCCCTGTAGCTTAGAGACTACACACATTTGGCAAAGAGCAGCTCTGTCCCCCAGGCCGGAAGAACCACAGCAGGGAGCGAGGGACAGGCTATATTTTCCTGAGACAGCAAGGAGGGTGGCACGGTGGGCCACTTGAGCCCAACGTGTGTGTGGCGTGGTCGTGCGGGGTTTCCAGAGCACCTGTAGGGTTGGCCAGGCGTTGTCTGGTCTGTGTCCAGTTTGGCTTCTTGTCCTGCCCCTCCCACTTCCTCCCGCAAAGGTGATTTCTATACACACTGTGCCCCAAGTTCTGCCCCCGCACCCCACGTGAAAGGGGGAAATGACACGCAGAGGAGTTACAGTGACATCCAATGTGTGAAAAATTGATCAAGTGCAGAATGACTCAAAGAGCCAGAGGGGCTTGGAGGGCAAACAACATGATGGGGATTTCTGCGATTATTCTTAGGCTTATATCCATTCAGCAGCACCCCAGCTCCAGCTGGAGGGCACTGAGGTGCCCTCGCCCCGCAAGCAGGCCAGGCCAGCACCCTCCTGGGCCAGCCAGCTTTCCTCACTGAGCCTGTCTGGCTTAGCCAGGCGCATCCTCAGAGGCCTCCTGTTGCTCCTCACCCTGGGAACATGCTCTGTCACTGAACTGCTTAATCACCTCACTTAGAGCTGCATCATTTAGCATCCGTGTGGAGCTTTCCTTGACAGCACTCCAGGGGGAAAAGGAGGGAGGCATCTCACACAGGCTTGACATGCACGCAGGCCGCCAGAGGCGGTGACGACAGCGCAGACAGATCCCTGCACGCCAAGCGGCTTTGCGAGAACTCTAGGAACCCAGTGCAGAGACAAGCGCACCGCATCACAGCTCCCAGGTTCTTCCAGATGTCCCCCAGCGCTCGAGGCCCTGCTCAGATTGGGCGGAGCCAGGTTCACACCTTCTCGCTCCTACAGGAGCGAAGAGTAGCAGAGCGCCCAGGGCAGGCAGAGGTGCAGGTTTGTCAGTCCTTCTGTCCTGCTCCACAGGTGAGGCTCCCTTATGTAAGATCTATCACCGGTCCTTTAGGGTCATGGGTTGGCTTCTGTGGAAGGAGACCCCAGGATGCTGTGGGCTGCAACATGTTTATAGGCGGTAAAGTTTGTGAAAGGAAAGAAAGCGGGATTAGAGAGTGGTGGGCCGTGCAATGGCCAGTGGGGTGGGGAAGGGCGACAAGGATGGTCTGTTGGGAGCCACAGGAAGCCAGGAAACTGATCAAGTGTGTGTAGGAGAGAGAAGGCCTCAGTGCCTAAAGCAAACAAGCTAGCCCAGCGCTGAGAAAAACATCCTGCCTGGTTCAGGCCAGCTATTAGTCGCTATAAGCAACCTTGTGTCGTATGGTGCAGACTTTGCGAAAGTATCAATGCAGGATCGTTTCTGTGCGCGTTGAGTCAGTCTTGCCCATCAGGCAGAGCGGCGACCACCTAGCCCAGCTTTTTGTCTTGTCTTTCTCATTCCTACTGTGGAGTCTCCCCGGGGTAGAACCGTTCGCAGTAAGACCCACGGATCCCTACAGTGGTCTGCCTCAGTAAGCTGAGAGGCAAAGATCCAACTGTGTGCGTCATCTGCACCGTCTCCAGATGTGGGTGGCTTCCGGTTGCGCTGGCCAATGGCTGTCCGTACAGGAGTGACAGCCTTTCGGTGATGTACCTTGGTAACATGGCCGCATTTTCCTCTAGAACTTTGGCTATTTACGCTTACTGGGAGTGCAAGTACACACGATGATCACACCCAGCACAGAAAATTTGTACCTGTACACAAGGCATCTTGCTCTCCCCATTGTGTTACCCTCTGTATAGCCTCTTTCTCCTTATTTGCCAAACTTTGTTTCCAGTTTTATCCTTCTTTTCTCTTCTTCCCTCCTCCAACTTCTGTTTTTCATGTTGGACAATTTCTTCCCACTTCCTCCCAATATCTACTACACATTTTGGTTCTTATTTATGCTTCCGGTTTCTCACAGCAGAGATAATGCCATTTATTTCACTTAGGGTTTCAAAGTATATCCATTGAGCTACAAATCTCTCCTTCATAAAGTTTATCCTTTTTAGCTGAGTAGTACTCCAGTTTATAAAAATATATCTGCTCTGTCCTGGTCATTTAGGTTGGTTTTAAGATCTAGCTATTACAAACTGTGCTGCTATAAACATAGGTATGCATGCATTGGTATAGACTGATGCTTTTAATGCTTTGGGGAAGATACCAAGAAAGGGAATAGTTGATCAAATGAGACTTCTAACCATTTTTAAATTTTTTTTAATTTTTTATTTTTAGGGAAGGGTCAACAGGGCATTCAGGGTCTCACTACTAAATCTGACTCATAGTGATCTGCCTGTTTACAGCTTTCCAAGAGCTGGGACTATAGGCATACATCAACATGCCCAGTTTCAATTGCCATCTCAGTGTGCACCAGAGGTGGGGCCAGCATGGCAGGCCTGGGGATTGAACCCTTGACCCTGTGCCTGCTTGCAGGTGCCTTAATCAGCTGAGCTATTAGGCCAGCCCTCTGGTCTAATTTTTGTATTTTTATTTTTTTTAGAAATCTCCATACCAATTTCCAGTGGTTGCACCGGTCTACGCTCCACCACTAGAGGACAAGGCTTCCCTTTCTCAGTCATACCAACATTTGCTATCAACTGCCTAATTGTCATTCTTTCCAGAGATGGCATCTCCATGTCATTTTAATTTGCGTCTCTTGAATCTCCAGTGATACTGAACATTTCATACATTTGCCATTTGTATTTCATCTCAAAAGCACATATTTATTTCAGATGCCCAGGGGTTGCATTGGGTCTTTAAATCTAAGTTTGGGAAGGTCTGTATTTTTCCCATTATTTAATATGTTCTAGGTATTAGTCCTTTGAAAAACAAGCAGCTAAAGTCATTTCCTTCTCTGTAGGTTGTGTCTTCACCCTACTGGTGATTCCTTTAGACCAGCGGTTCTCAACCTATGGGTCGCGACCCTGGTGGGGGTCACACGACCAAAATGCAGGGGTCGCCTAAAGCCATCGGAAAATACATTTTTAAACCAATGCTATGCCATGGTGAAATGTTATTATTTATTAGAATTAGCAATAAATATTTCTCAACATATAATTAAATATTGTTTTTGTGATTAATCACTATGTTTAAATTATGTTTGATTTGTAGCAATGAGAATACATAATGCATATTAGGTATTTACATTCCGAATCATAACTGTAACAAAATCATAGTTTTGAAGCAGCCACCAAAATTATGTTTTGGTTTGGGGTCACTGCAACATGAGGAACTGTATTTCAGGGTCACAGCATTAGAAACGTTGAGAGCCACTGCTTTAGAAGACTTAAAGCTTCTACTTCTCAAACTCTTTAATGAAGTTGAAAGGCAAGCATTATCCCCAAATTCATCCCTAGAAGCAACTGCAATCCTGTTATCAAAGCCAGAGAAAGACCCAGGCAAAATCAAAACCCCTAAAACCCACTATAGGTCAATCTCAATGAATATAGATGCAAAAAAAAAAAAAAAAAATCTTTAATAAGATACTGGCAAATAGAATTCAGCCAATCCAGATTATACACCTTGACCACGTAGGATGCAGTCCAGTGGTGCAGAGATGGTTCAATGTATTACGCTTACTGATTTGCATATCAATAGAGCCAAAGACTCCCCCCCCCAGTCACATGATCATCAATAGATGGGGAAAGATTCACTTAGCAAAATCCGCTCATGATAAAACCCTACAGAAAGTCAGAATAAATGATCTCTATCTCAATCCTACTTAGTTTAGTTTTGGAAACATTTAGCACAACTGGCTCAAAGGAATATAGATAGGAAACAAAGAACTTGTAGATGATGTGACCCTCTACAAAGATCTCCCAAACTCCCCAAATTAAAAATTTAAATTATTTAAATTTAATAACCAAATTCAGTCACATAGCTGGACACGAAGTCAACACTCAATCTTGTAGACTTATCAACCAGGGGTCCCACAGAAGGCTGGGGAGGAGGAGAATGAGAGGATAGGGTGTTTCCCCCTGCCTCCTTCTCAGAAATGGATCTCTGGTGTTTGTCCTCATACCTATAGCTACTGTTGGGACGATCATGTAACAAGGTCCTCTCTGCACCCCTCCAGGTCTGTCTAGGTGATGGTAACTGTTCTCTCCCTTCTGGCTGTTTCCTCATTGCCGCACTGTTCTTTCCCTTCTTTCTACCGCTCCACATCTTTAAGGAGTCCCTGCAGTAAATATCCCATCATTAAATCCTTTAAATCCACCATCTCTTTCCTCTCAGGACCCGACTTGGATCAGTAATTGATAAATTCTGTCTTTCCCTTTTGCCACACATTCTTGGGCAATAGTTAAGATCTTTTGCAGATCAGGGAAGAGTTGAAGGAAATCTATTTTCTACTGTAATGAGTAGTTTCGTGTATAATGGGATGTCATTTATTTTAAAGCCCGAGAAACTACAAGCTGCTGCTTTTTGTCAAGAGAATTGTAATAAATACTGCAGATCTTGAGGCCTGTTTCTAGGGAATGTAGCCCAAGATGAAAATGTGTGCAAGTTATCAGGAAAGGGTCACCCGATGACACTAGGAAAGAGGTGAGGGGAGCAGGATAAGGAGGAAAAAGCTACGCAGGGTTTTGTTCAGGCAAGGTCTTGGAGGGAGGCAGCAGCCGGAGGCCACAGGAGTTGTTGGAGATCCAGTGTAAGCCTCCAAGTGTAATGCGAGCAGAGCTCCTTTGCTTCAGTCAGGAGCCAAGTGGTTGGTGACACCCAGGCCCTTCCTGGTGCCTGTGTTCACACTGAAGTGGTTCAGAATCTGGAGACCACTCTCCAAAGGAGGGCATGTACGCAGTGTGTGTGTGTGTGTGTGGCACAGAAAGCCAAAGTGGCTGGGATTCAAGTGGCAGAAGGCTTATGGTGTGTATGAATATGCATACGCACAAAGTAGCTTGATAAGAACTGCAGGCATCAGTGAAGACACAGCCAACCTCACTTAAGCCCGAAATGCCACAGTCAAAAGGGTGACACTTTCGCTCATATTTGCTCCATCACTTCTGTAGTTAGAAGGAAGATGCCCTATTCTGGACTCCTCCAGCCCAGGACAGGAAGGAGAGCATAGAACTTGACTGTGAAGTTTCAGCTTGACAGCAGGAACCTGAAGGATGGGCTTTCTTCACTTGGCAGGGCACTGATGGGAACACAGGCTTGGCTCGAGCCTCAGACTGCAGTTGGCCAAGGGCAGCGGTGGGTGCTGCAGCCAGAATAAGAAATGCCCCCAGGTACCATAGGCTGGCAGCCACCTGCAGGAGGTCATGGGCAGAGGAGGACAAGTCCCCCAAAAGCAGAAGTGACACTGATGGAAAACCATGACACTTAAAAGAGCACTTGTGTACATAACTGTGGCGAGTGCTAACAGGCAGTAGACAGTAGTTTTATAGTAACAGGCCACTCACTATTTTCAAAAATGGGTAGAACAGCCAGACAGACCAATGCCATGACTTGAATATTATTTTCCCCAGAGAGAACAGCATTCACATTCTGAAGTACACACGGAATATTAAAAACAGGCCACACGCTAGTCCACAGAAGTCTTAAAAAGGAGTTAGGGTTCTAATCACAATGAAATCAGAAAACATAGGAAAAACCAGACATTAGGCACATTCTTAAATAATCAGGTCAAAAAAAGGAATCAGAACATCTTGGGAAATGAAACACCAAGACGATATGCAAACCTTAGGGACTACATTAAGGTCAGGGGTAAAAGAGAAGTGTACACTTATCGCAAGTCACAATACTTTTTCTAGTTGCTCAAGACAAACATTAAGTCAAAAGCTACCAAAAGAAAGAAAATACGGGTTAGAGCAGAGAAAGGAAATAGAGATGAGAAAAAAATAAAACTAAGGTTGGAATCTTAGAGAAAATTGGCAAAATTTTAGATAAAGGGGAAAAGATTCAATAAGGGAGATAGTATAATTAATTTTACAAAACCAAATGGGTATAAATAGGCTAACAACGAACAATTATATACAATCTAGATGAAGTGGATACTTTTGCTTATGTTTCTAGGACATTTATACTATCGAAGGGCAATTGAATCAATAACTGAAAATTCCCTAACAATGAAAAACCTACGATCAGGTGGCCTCACTGTAGATTAATATTTAAGAGCAATCTTCAAATTAAGCAATTGAAGAGCAAACACTTTCAAACATCCTATGAAGCCAACATTACCTGCATACAAAGCCGAACAAAGATGCTATAGGAAAAACTACAGACCAGTATAAATGATAATACCAGTAAAAAAAAAAATCCTTACCAGAATACTGGTAAACAATTGAACTGTGCATTCAAAGAATCAGGCAGCATGACCAGGGAGAATTTGTTCTTGGAGTTAAAGGATAGCACAGTATATTAAAGTCAATAGAATGCTCTACTGAACAATGAATGTAAAAACCCACATGATCAATTTCAGTCAATGCAGAAAACATGTCAGAAAACCAACATTCTTCCATTAAAAATAAATGAGGAGCCCTGGGGAGATAGTTCAGTGGCTTAAGCATCTGCCTGACAAGTGCAAGGTCCCGAGTTTGATCTCTGGTATAAAATAAGGAATACTAGGAATATAAAGAAACTACCAGCATATAATGAAGTCACAGAAGCCCACGGCTAACATGCTGGGAAGCTGAAGTTCTCAGATAAGCTATGTCTATATTAAAAGATCCTCCAGGCTGACCTTGGTTGAGTAGAGCACTTCATGAAGCATTGTAATGCGGCATAACTGATTTAAAATTATCTTGGGCATCCATTTATATTTAATCTTTGAACCTGACTAGGCAGACCACTGGCCTTTAGCCACGCTAGTGCCAAGAATGCTGTGACATCTGAAGCCTATAGAGGCTTTCTCCACTGTGCCATAGCCTGCTTACCTAGCACCCCCACTGGTGTATTTATTGAGTGTCTTTGGCTGTGAACTGATGTCTTACTTGGCCATTAGATTTTATGTAGCTTCAGAATAGATTAGTCAGGGTAATTGGAACCTGTTTTCTTGGGTGATGGTCATCCATTTCCCTCAGAATAAACTTTTATTTTCTCTTTGAAGCAGATTTAAATCGACACTACTCAGTGGTGAAATACTGGGGGCACCTTGTCCATGCATCTGTCTCTCGCTACATCCTTGTACTGTTGGGGTTCTTCACCCCTTAGGACATCTATGTGAAGTCCCTTTCCTGGAGCTTTTATGGAGTCTTCATTATTTGGGCATGTCCGAGTACACATCTTGGGCCACTGGGGATCGGCATCACCCTCTTGCCTTCTTCGAGGTTGGCGGAGCTCAGCCAACCTTTTGATCAGGTTCCCTCATGAGCACTGAAATCACTTGTCACTCCAGAGTGAGGATTTTAGGATCTGTGTGTTCGGAACAAAATATTTAAAGAATATTGTACCTAAGGGAAAAATCTAAAGAAACCCCACAGCTTTGTTTAGAGTTGACTTAAGTCACTAATTCTAGAAATACCACAGCTGATCAATCTGTACTGAAAACTTAGGGTCAGATTTTTGCTCCACTTTGCAGGTAGATATGTTAGTCATTTAAGGAATGTGTAACTGAAGTGGGTAATACAAGACTGGTTGGCCCTCCATTTATCTGCTCTCTCCTTTTCTTCAAAGGTTGACACCAAGGAGCCACTTAAGATTCCTAGGGACATTCTAACCAATACATTGCCAATCACTAGACTTCACAGAGTGCTGTAGCTGACCACCAGAGCAGTGTTTAGAAGTCTCCATCACTCATAAGAACTTTTTCCTCAAGAGCTTAAAGCTTAAGCAGACTTAAGATAAAATTTTTTTTTGGCTGAAGTGTAGTTCAGTGGTAGATCACTTATGTGTCCAGTGTACACGAAGGCCCTGGGTTCAATTCCTGGTATCCTTTCCCAATCCCAAATGGATGGCCTTCGGAAATAGTTTTAAATCTTCTTTGACTTCCTGGCTTTCTGAACAGTTTTTAATTTGTCTCAATAACTTGCCTTAAAGTTATTGACCTTTGAGTGGCAAGTAGACAAATCTGGGCTTAAAACAGTATCACATAATTTGAGTCAACATCTAGCCTCTCTTCTTTTGCAAGACCTCAGGAGGAATCAAAAATTGTCAATAGTACTATGCTTTCCTAAAGCTGAAGGACTTTCAGAGTAAATTAAGTTTTTGCTCCCAGGGGTCTTTTCACTTATCCCCTCAAAGGGACTAGTGCTCAACTCCTACTGTAGTGGTTGATTGGTGGTGTCAACTTACGAAGTTTAAAGCTTAATTAAAATGGCTCAATTCCGTACCCCAGAGTGTACAGGAATCACCCTAGAAGTGAGGAAGAATGGAGTATTCCATTTCCACAGAGGAGCCCTGGTTTTCAGTCAGCTTGGTTGTGGTCTCCTGGGTCCTAGTACAGACTCTTCAGATCCATCAGGAGACACTAACATCTCAGAATCCTTTGGCCTTCCATTGCAGATCCACTGGCTTCATCATATGGACTTGCACGGAACCCTGCAGCGAGCTTCAGACCTGGGAGTGAACCCCTCAGTCTCCAGTGTGCAGTCACCTGCATGCTTCCCCATCCCCGACTTTGTGGTTGACCATCACAAGCTGATCTTATAATTATGCATTTGTACATCTTATATTTGTTCCTTTAGTGAAACCCTGACTGATACAGGTACTAGATTTTGGTACTAGAGAACAGAATGTAATGACTTTTTAAAATGCCTTACGGAGTTCCTGGAGTTGGTTCTGCCGTTTGATGAGACCTAAAGACACTATGGTCTCTTGTGGAGTACACTGATCATCTTTGACATGAGCTGTTTAAGCTAATTTACTGTGTAGATCCATCTGATTATCCTAATTCACCACTTTTGAGCTGTCAGGAATTTAGTCATTCTGTACATAGAAATGTGTTTCTTGGGCAGAGTAGGAAATACAGTGATACTAGCTGGTTAGTCTTAGCCTCACTAGACAAACTTAGGAAGGAAAATAAGCTCAAAGATTCCATCCACATCTCCAGACACATAAGAAATTTAAGAGTTTTTAAGTATGTCCTGAAAGAAAGTCATCGCTTAGCCATAAAGCTGAGATTGCAGAAACCCAAATGCAGTCCCTCATAAGCTGATTGGTTGAACTGCAATGTAAATTCAATGCTCAGCCCCCAAGGGTATATAGGAAGCAAAGGTGAGGAGGGCGCTGGTTCGAAAAGACTGGGGTGGAGATGTGTAGGAGGGTCCTCAGGAGGCTGAGGGTGTTGAGTTTTCAGATGCTAATGAGATCATTTTGCCTGAGGAAAAGATTTCCCCACCCACTGTGGCAGAGGCATCACGCGTTCACCTCCTGAGGTGTTAGTGTCTCCTGATCTATCTAGAGAAACTAACCCTGAGGTGGAACAAACAGGATAATTATGGGACTCCGCAGGACCCACCCTCACCACTCATTCTTGCCTCTAGGTCCATAACCAGGCTGAAATGCCACAGGGTACCTAAGGGTAAAGTACATAATGTGACCCATGAGGAGATCCATTATTCTCCCAAAGAATTTGAGTTCTCTAACTCTCATAAACAGAGGCCTCATGTGAAAGCTTTGGAGTGGATCTTACAAATGCAGGATAATGGTGGCGAAAATATGCACACAGACCAGGCCGGGTTCGGTGGTCTGGGCCCGGTAGGCAGGGATGCTGAAGGCAATGCTGCAGCGCATGGAGGCAAGGGACTAACAGTTCATTTGGCTGGTTGACAGAAGTATGGATCAAAAGATGGCGCACTGTGAATGAGTTAGAGATGCCTGGTATTCTGTGGTTTACAATTGATGAGGGGATTCGGAGGCTTAGAGAAATGGGAGCGCTGGAGGGTCTGTCACGTTAAACAGATAATCGTGCACATTGGGTGATCTAGAAGACATACCCCTCACTAACTCCTTGAGAAACAGGTTTGTGAGGCGAGCACCAGGATCCCTGGGGAACTCTGGCATTGCTCTTCTCTGCAGGCCAGACCTTATGATGGGGACTGCAGTATCTCAGTTGGGAAACTTAAGCACAATGGGCTTGATCAGATCCTAGAGTGGCAGAGGTCAAGTGACAGCACTTAATTGCCAAAGGCAGGGTTTCTGTCCTTACCATGATGGACAGCAAAAGCAGAACAATGTCCAGAATAATCTGATACATGCAGAACTATGACATTCCCTGATTAGCCATGGTGGTCCCGAAAATAGACTAGATAGGAAGCCTACATTTTACTAGATTTATATAATTGAATTTAAGGGACCAAAAAAAAAAAAAAAAAATTAAGGGACAAAGAACAGAGACCCACTTTAAATTATGGTAAAAGGCAAACACAGCCCCTCAGTTCCAAGACTTGAGCTAGTTTATAGACCCAGAACCCCTTGTGGAAGGATCCTAATGCCTCCAAAATGTATACAGTCGGTCTTTCCCCCACCCTTCCCCAGAGAGACCCAAGTCCTTTTGCCCAAATGACTGTACACTAGGAAAAGGAAAATGATGCTAGCTGGTTAGTCTTAGCCTCACTGAACAAATTTATGAAGGAAAATACGCTCAAAGATTCCATCCACATCTCCAGACACATAAGAAATTTAAGAGTTTTTAAGCCATAAAATGATCAGACACTTTGGGGACTACTGGACACTGGTTCTGAACTGACACCGATTCCAGGGGATCCAAAACACCATAGTGGCTTTCTAGTAAGAGTAAGGGCCTAGTGAGGCCAATCAATCAATGGAGTTTTAGCAAAGGTCTGACTTGCAGTGGGTCCAGTAGGCCCTAGAATCCATCCTGTAGTAATTTTCCCTGTTCTGGAGTATATAATTTGGATAGACATAAGTAGTACTTGGCAGATTCCTCACATTGGTTCCCTAACCTGTCATGTGAAGGCTATTATGGTTAGAAAGGCCAAATGAAAGCTATTAGAGCTGCCTGGTAAAATAGTAAACCAAAAGCAGTATTGCATCCCTGGAAGGGTTGCAGACATTAGTGCCACCCTCAAGGATGCAGGGGTAGTGGTTGTTCCCACATCTCCACTTAATTCTCCCATTTGACCTGTGCAGAAGACAGATGGGCCTTGGAGGACTATGGTAGACTACCACACACTGAATCAAGCGTCAGCCCCAAGTGAAGCTGTGGTACCAGAAGGGGTTTCCTTGCTTGAGCAGGTTCACACGTCTGGTAGTTGCTATGCAGTCGTGGACTTGGCAAATGGCTTCTCCATACTTGTCCACACAGGCAACCAGAAACAATTTACTTTCCCCTGGCAAGGCCAGCAATGTACCCTGTCTTACCTATCACAAGGGTGTATTGACTCTGCAGCCTTGTGTCACAACTTAATTTGCAGAGATCATGATTGCCTTCAAGATACCACACTGACGTTATGCTTACTGGGCCTAGTGAGCAGGAAGTGGCAGCCACTTTGGATTTGTTAGTGCTGCCTTTAAGGGCCAGAGGATGGAAAATCCAGAAAACTTCGAGGCCCTTCTACCTCAGTGAAGTTTCTAGAAGTCTAGTGCTACAAAGCATGTAGAGATATTCCTTCTAAAGCAGAATATAAGTTGTTGCACCTGGCTTCCTCTAAGACCCAAAATGAGGTTTAGTACTCTAGTGGGCCTATTTGGATTTTGAAGACAACATATTCCTCACTTAGGTATCTTTCTCTAGTCCATTTACTGAGCGACTTCAAAAGCTGCTAAGTCGGAGTGGGGCCCAGAACAGGAAAAAGCCCTGCAACCGGTCCAGGCTGTTGTTCAGGCTGCTGTGCACCTGGAACCATATGACCCATCAGATCTAATGGCACTTGAAGTGTCAGTGGTAGGTGGCGATGCTGTTTGGAGTCTCTGGAAGGCCCCCATAAGTGAACTGCAGTCCAGGCCTTTAAGCATTCTGGAGCAAGGCTCTGCCACCATCTATAGACAACTGCTCTCCTTTTGAGAAACAGCTCTTGGCCTGCTACTGGGCCTTAGTGGAAACTGATCACTTCATCATGGGACAGTAGGTCATGAGACCCGAGTTGCCCATCATGGCCTCGATATTCTCTGACCTACCCAATCATAAGGGTGGACATGCACAGCAACAGTCCATCATTACGTGGAAGTGGCACATGTGTGATAGAGCCAGGGCAGGTCCAGAGGGTACAAGTAAATTACATGAGGAAGTTACTCAGATACCCATAGCTCCTATGCCTGCTATATTGCCTTCTATTTCCCAGCATGCATCTATGGCGTTGTGAGGTGTGCCAAGTAATCAGCTGTTAGAGGAAGAGAAGACGAGGGCCTGGTTTACAGAGGGTTCTGCACACTATGCAGGCACCACCCACAGGTGGACAGCTGCAGTGTCATAGCCCCTTTCTGGGACATCACTAAAGGACAGTGAAGGGAAATTGTCACAGTTGGCAGAACTTTGGGCAGTACACCTGGCAGTACACTTGGCCTGGAAGGATAAATGGCCAAATGTGCGACTGGCTACTGACTCGTGGCCATAGCCTACAGTTTGGCAGGATGGTCCAGAACTTAGAAGAAGCGCAATTTGAAAATGGGTGACAAAGATATTTGGGGAAGCAGTATGTGACTAGACCTTGGCCTATGGGCAAAGCATGTAAAAGTGTTTCCCATGTCAACACTCATCAGAAAGTAACAGAAAAGGACTTTAATAATCAGGTAGATAAGATGACTCATTCTGTGGATAGCGGCCCACATCCTTCCTCAGTCACCCCTGTTATTGCCCAGTGGGCCCATGAACAGAGTGACTATGGTGGCAGGGCTGGAGGTTATGCATGGGCTCAGAAACAGACTCCCACTCACTGCAGCTCATCTGGCTACAGCCATTGCTGGATGCTCAGTATCCCAGCAACAGAGACCATCACTGAGTCCTGGATGGGGTACCTCAGGGGATTCCCTGCATCCCCTGAGGGGATCAGTCTGTGACTTGGTGGCAGGTTGATTATATTAGACCACTTCCATCATGGATAGGGCTGTGCTTTGTCCTCACTGGCATAGACACATATTCTAGATATGGATTTGCCTTTGCTGTACATAATGCTTCTGCTAAAACTACTATCTGTGGATGCACAGATCCACCATCATAGATATCCACACAGCATTGCCTCTGACCAAGGAATACCCTTTATAACCAAAGTGTGGCAATGATCTCATGCTCATGGAATTCACTGGCCTTATGTTCTTCACTATCCAGAAGGAGCTGAAGAGAAAGGTGGAAGGGTCTTTTGACAACAGTTATAGCACCAGCTAGCTGGCAATAATTTTCAGGAATGGGGTAAGGTCCAGAGCCTTCAGGAATGAAGGTGTGGGTCACTTCACCAGGGAAAAGAACCAAGACCTGCTGAGGTGCTTGCTGAAGGCCAAAGGAATATAGAATGAGTAGTGGAAGAAGGTAGTTCTAAATACCAGCTACAACCCCATAGTCAGCTACAGAAAAGCGCATTTTAAGCACACCGTTTCACCTCCATATGGCTGTTATAATATTGGTGAATTTAATGCCAGTAAAGGATTACTAAAACTATTGATGTTGAAGTTATAAATGATTAAGCATAAGCACCAAGCAAAGCAAACCTACTGTCTATTTTGGTAAGGAAATTAGTGCTTTCCTGTTTATATACAGGATGTTTATAACCTGTTAGGTAAAATTATATGCATATCTCTGTATCTGGAGATTGGTTTAGAGAAACACATCTAGTTGCCAAGTTGACAAGGGGTGGATTGTAGTGGTTGGTGACTGTGTCAACTTGAGAAGTTTAAAAACTTGACCCAATTGGCTCGGCAGTTGCACAACCTAGTGTGGCTCATCACTTAAAGGATATGAAAGGGAACTGAGGAAGGACGTAGCGCTCGGTTGCTTTGGCCGCGCTCTAGTCTTCACCATCAGCTTGGACATCTGCTCCTGGCTTCTAGCACAGACTCTGGCTTCTGCTTTGGATCCTTCAGCCTTCTGATGTAGACTCAGCCCTCCATCACAGACCCATTGGGGTTCCACGATATGGACACCGGGGAGCTCCAGACCCTTGACCAAGACCTTCAGAGTCTCCAGTGGGCAGACAGCCTCTGAACGCTTCCTCATCCCAACTCTGTGGCCAACTGCTGTAAGTCAACCATTTAATTTCTTATACAGTTATATATCTTGTGTTACGTTTGTTCCTTGAGTAAAACCCTGAGTCACAAAGGAGGTGACCAAGTCCTGTTCAACTCCTACCCAGCTCTTACTACTCCCAGTTTTACTTTCTAATGCGTGCAATAATCTCTCCTGAAGCAAAATTTCATCCCACTGTAAAATATGATCTTCCTGTTTTTCATCAACCCCTATTGCCTGAGTCTGAGTAAACTTGACAGAAGCGGGAGGGGCAGATGGAGACAGAAAATACACACATATTCCTCATGTAACCTCATTATACCGGTGACTAAAAGTTGATGATGTGTCATGCAGAATGAGGCCAGGACTGTGGGCTTATGAAGAACATATGGCTTATGTTTGGTATCAGAATTTTCCCTAAAATGCTCATCCCTTGGAAAAGATGGTGTCACATTAAGTGAGAATCTTTGCAAAGACTCCCATCTGGAGAGCTGTGGAAGTTGCTCTCAATTGTCTTTTGACTAGAGTGCCCTTTGGCGAGACATATTGACCGGCAAAGACCTTAATCAATGCTGGTGCAAGACTGCCAGAAGTCAACTGCCAGGAGGGGCCCAGGAAGTCAGCAGTTTCTTACAGCAATGGCAACTCAGCGATCACATCTGGGAAGCATTCCATAGGTCATCCCAATCGAATTTTAAATGCTGCCGCAAGAACGAGCCTTTGAAAGATTCTAAAAGATTTTCTTGAATTGTATTAGCAAATCTGTACTATACAAATAAGGTAAAAAGGGAAAGCCTTGGGGAAGCGCCTCACTGGTGTGTGACAGGGGCCTAAGGACCCACGCTCTCAACTCTGCTGATGAGCAGCGGCCCTGGGGCAGCCCCCCCCCGCCACTTCTTTCACTTCAGTCTCCCCATTCAGAAATCTACAGTGGTAACAGTGCCTTCCTCATACAGTTAAGGGGACTGAAGAAAGTAGTGGCTGAAAAACATTGAAAACAAAGCCTAGCACATGGAAAATGCTGTGCTTGTGAAGCAAACCTTAGAGTAACTGGGTTAATTACTCCGTGAGTCTATCAGATATTTATCCCTATGTACTTTTTTTAGATCTGCTCCAGTAGATACAGGTGCCCAATTCTGTGTCACTTTTATTCTTTCATGCATACTGATGCAGTCCAGGCCTTTAAGCATTCTGGAGCAAGGCGCAGTGATTACTTATAAGTTCAACTGTCCAACAAGGTAGTAATGTGTAGAAATATAGAGATAAGATGAAAGCCTAATTAGCATCTCAAGAAGAAGAGAGCAAGAAACAAAGCCCAGGGACCACTGGCATCTGTTACTTGGGAATCCCGGAAAGCTGGGATTCAAGGAGGCAGACAGCAGCTTCTCCTGTTGGCTGCCTGTTCGTTGTCTCCTCCCCTGCTTGGAATGTTAACAGTTGGCATTTGTGTGAGCCTAGTGTTAGGGAAATGGGGAAAGTCAGTAGAGATTGGGGTCCTCCTTTACTAAAGTGATTATGCACGCAGTCATGTTCACTAGCCCAAAATAAAATAGAGATGCTTCTGAGGTTCTGGGCTCTTAGAGACAAATCTCAGTGTGACCTCTGAAGCTACATTCGTTGGGTCTTCTCATTGTTTCTGTTGGCACCGGCTCAAAACACACAACAGTAACGAACACACAAAAGATAATGACACTTCGGGCAACTTACTGTCTCCTCTGTCAAAAACAGCCTCTGACTTTTGCAGACTTCCTTTCCACCATTAGTAGGCTCACTGACATTTTCTAAGATCAGCCCTGATCCAAAGTAAATACACTATTCACTAATATACTGATTTCTTAAATTCATTTTGAGTTTATCCTGGCATGTAGACCCTCTTATAAAAGTACAATCTACATTTCTAAAGTGGTGCACAAAGGTCCGGCCAGATAGCTCAGCAGATTAAAGCACCTATAAGCAGGTGGGGGACCGGGGTTTCGATCCTCCAGCCTGCTGAGCCAGCCTCATTCCTGGGCACAGAGACGGCAACTGAGACCGAGCATGGTGGTGCGCACCTGTAATCTCAGCTCTTGAGAGGCTGTAAACAGGGAGATCACTGTGAGTCTGATCTAGTAGTGAGACTGTGAATACCCTGTAGACCATTCCAAAAAATTTAAGAAATAAGTTGCGCACAAAACTTGAATGTCTCCTTCCAGGACTCTGGCCTGAAGAAAAATTACATCCAGTCAAACATTTTTGGCGTAACGCTTCCCTTCGTGACGCCCACTGATCTACCTAGCAAATCAGTAAGAGTGTGTGCTGGAGGAGTAACCGCTGCACTGCGGAACCATGTTATACAGGGACGCCCGGGGCCCACAGCGGGTGTTGAATTTTCTTCATTTGATGTCGAATGAGAGCTATAAAATAGCTGTAAGCTTTTTCCTATTGATTTCACTCCTAAGTTTCATACTGAAGCACAGAGAAAACTCTGACTTTTATTTATTTTTATTTTTATTTTATTTATTTATTTATTTATTTATTTATTTATTTATTTATTTATTTATTTATTTATTTATTTTTTTGTCTTTTTGAGACAGGGTCTCGCTATGCAGTTCAGGCTGGCCTTGAGCTCACTTTTGTAGCCCAGGCTGGTCTCGAACTCGCACCGATCCTCCTGCTTCAGCCTCCCGAGTGCTGGGATTACAGGCGTGCGCCACCACGCCCGGCCACAAAACTCTGACTTTTAAAACTTCTCCCCTGTCGCGGGGGGGCCTGCAGCCAGTGGTGCAGACAGGGCGCCGCTCAGACCTCACTGCGCCTACCCACAGACCCAGGCTCCCAGGTCAAGGTGTCACCTTGACCATGGACAGTGGCTCTTCCCCTGGCTGGGAGATGGAGAGGACACTGCTCTGAAGATTCTTAAAAACAACGAATTGTACCCGTGGGCAATAAGTCTATGCTCAAATGGAGCAATGGGCTGAAGACCAAAGCTTTGCAGTGGGTGTTCAGGCTTGGGCTAATTTATAATTTTGTATTTTTATTGCGTACAGGGTGTTGGTATGCAGCTCAGACCCAGCGATCCTCCTGTCTCAGCCTCTCTAGCACTGGGATTACAGGCATGCACCACCACAGCCAGTTCCGGGCTGGCACAGCATGGCGTGGGAGGGCATGCCCAAGGCTCAAACCTGGGCCCTTGCATTTGTCAGGCAGAGGCTTAGACGGCCAAGCTTTCTCCTGTTTGGGTTAATTTTATGCAGCTAGCTGATTCTGGCTTGTGGCCAAGCTTTGGAAATTTTGGGTAACTTAGCTCAATCAATGACTGGACTCAGGTGAAAGCTGCTTATGAGAAAATAGGGCCAGAAAATATTTTTTAAAAGTTTGTGGTAACAGCGAGTGTGCACATCCAAAATCCAGCCGCTAGGCATTTGGAGGCTTCTCTTCAGTCTCAGAAGTTTATATATCCAAGACCTCCAGAAAATATTTGCCATTTCTTGTTAGGAAACATAGAAGTGCCTTGCACCTGGTTTCCTCGCATCTTTAGGCCCAGCTTTGCCCACAGGGAGCCCAGAGATTTCGCTTGTCAGTGCCTGCTGGTTATAGGACTCCGGCTATGGCAATCGCAGCTTTCATTTCCCTGAATGAGAGGCAAGGGGCTTCACCCTGATTACTGATGGCAGCTGCGTTGAACCTCTCCCCACAAACCTGTGCTGCCCCTTGAGCACGACCCCCACCTCTGGTTTCTGAGGGAGCAGCTATGTACAGCTTCCCCACATACTCAACTCACTATGCAAAGGAAAGGATCTGTTGTAGTAAGGACTGTGAGTGCATCTCCTCTCCTTCAACATTTGAAAATATATCTTACCCGATCCCATAGGAGAACTGAGGGCGAATTCTCCCCAAGAATGTGGCACCACCTTTTTATCTGAATCCATGTGTGGGTGACTGACTTCAACTACTAGATTTCAAACTACACAAGAAATCGGTCCTTGGGGCACTTAGGCTGCTGCAGGCTGCACGTGGTACCGCCACCTCTGACGTGAGCAGAGGTACTGCACGTAGTACAGCCACCTCTGACGTGAGCAGAGGTACTGCGCGTGGTACAGCCACCTCTGACGTGAGCAGAGGTGCTGCACGTGGTACAGCCACCTCTGACGTGAGCAGAGGTACTGCACGTGGTACAGCCACCTCTGACGTGAGCAGAGGTGCTGCGCGTGGTACAGCCACCTCTGACATGAGCAGAGGTACTGCACGTGGCACAGAGGGCTCGTACTTCTCATGAAGATTTTTTCCCAGACATAAGCTGTCTTCATGGATATTACACAGTTACCAGTTCCAGCAATTGCTGGCTTCCGCAAAGCTAAGGGATTTTTACTTCCAGAGTGTTATGCTTTGTGTCTAGTTGTCCCCCCAAAGCCTCATGCAATCGTGAGACAGGGACTTCTAAAGTTTGGGACTAATTTGTGATCCACTGGAATTATGTGTCTTAGTACTGCTGGGATTATGGATCTTAGTACTGCGGGGGTTATGCGTGTGGTCTGAGGTAGAGAGCCTGAACGTAACGTGAGACAGAGAGACAGACTCCCTTCTCTGTTGCCCTCTGTTGCTACTCCACCGCCAGGAGCTGGGTGCTCTCTGCCCTGTTCCACTCAGCCTTGGAGCTAAAGATGGACTAAAACCTCCAGTAACTGTGAGCTGAGTAAACCTTTCCTTCCTTCATTTTGGGTGTTGAGTATTTGTCCCAGCAATGAGAGAAGAATAACTAAGACACGGAGGCAGGCAGTAGTGAGCCCTCTACTGCCTTCCTGTGTGCAGGGTGCAGACAGACCCAAAGGGCATAAGACAGAGCTGAGGACAGTGCTCAGAACATAGATCAAGACAAGTCCTGTGCACAAATCTCGCTACGCACAGCCACCTCCAGCCTGCCTATGCAGGACCAGCACGCAGACCGAAAGCCACCCAATACCTCTTCAGAGAGCTCGTCTGGGGCACTTTACCTGTCTCCTGGTGTTCAAGCATATGCCTGCATAAGCCCGGTCTGCTCAGGACTGCTTTCCTCTGTATTATTTTGTCTCAAAGTGAACGAAAGAACCTCAAGATGGAAAATGCTCCCAGGGCTGCCTGTCAGCAGCCTCACCTAGCGCTGAGGCTGCACCAGAATCCGACCCTTGGGCACCTGTTCCACGCTGAGGGTTTAGGAATACGGATTGCATCCTTGGGCATCCCAGGACCTGATGGTTCCTCATGGCTCTCTACAGTGTTGGAAACCTTTGTTCTAACACCACTTGTGTAATGAGCCTTTTAGATTTGAGTTTGATACAACTTGAGTCTATACTCATAAGTGAAATAAATATGACTCATGTGCAAATGGCATACTGCCTCCCTAGTATAAGTTGAATGTAAATGCAAATGTATGTTAATTCCTGAAACAACATGTTAGCCTTCCAAAGGTTTTTCTTCCTTTTTGAAACCTATTTCAAGCCTCTTGGGTATTCATAGAAAATTGTTATCTTCCAGTGTTTCACCTTAAAGGGAGGTTTTTCTTAAAACTTCTGTCATGGGGGCCTGGCAGGATGGCTCAGTGGTCTAAATCGCCTGCTTAGGAAAGCTTAGGCGGCTGCAGAGATCACAGTTCGATCCCCGGCACCACATGCTGTGCCAGCCCTTCCCTCGGGGTGGGCTGAGCCGGCCATAAAAATGAGTGAATAAACAAATAAAGGTTCTGAAACAAGAAAAAAAATAAATAAAATAAATAAAAA
>PVJA010021487.1:0-35599 GCA_004027025.1 Myocastor coypus | reverse complement strand
AAAAAAGAAAGAAAGAAAGAAACGTTTTTGCAGCTCAACTCTAAACTTCCTCATTGGTATCCCTGCCAATAAATGTACAAGAAACCACTTAAATTAACCAATGCCATTTGCTTTTGTAGCCACACTTGCAAAAACTCCTCCTGCCTTTGTCTGTGGGCTTAAATGCACTGCCTACACCCTGCTCGGGGCTCTCTGTTCCTGCGTGTTCAGTGAGCTCCACACATGCTTGGAAAATAAAATCCCCTTGCTTTTTGCATGAGAGAACGTCTCTTGGAGTCTCCTTCACGCGGTGGGCTTCTTGACCCTAACATGGTCCAGTAGATGAGTGAGACAACTGGAGATTTTATTTTTTATTTTATTTTATTTTTTTTAAAGAATTTTTAATTTTATTTATTTATGTTTTTCTTGTTTCAGAACCTTTATTTGTTTATTCACTCATTTTTATGGCCGGCTCAGCCCGCCCCGAGGTCAGGGCTGATGCAGCATGCGGTGCCAGGGATCGAACTGCAGTCCCTGAAGTTGCCCAAGCTTTCCCAAGCAGGTGCTTTAGACCACTGAGCCATCCCACCAGGCCCCTGGAGATTTTAAGTAATGTGTTATCAGCTTCATTACAGGACTGAAAAGAAACAGTAGTATTTATTCTACAACTATATTTCTGTGGCCAAATTGACCTAAATGATTATAATTTTAGCATATAACTAGTACAAAAGTTGTGTTGCCTTACATGTTTTTTTTTTTTTTTTTTTGTATCTGAACTCTTGAGATCCTATACATATATAATACATTTCCATTTGGTTGCCATGTTTTCATTAGAAGCACTTATCTGTATTAAGATTTCATAAAATAGAGACAAGTGAATTCACACACCTAAACTGTGAGCACTTGGAAATTTTCCAATAACTAAATCAAGTTATGGATTTTAATTTTGAATTAGATAAGATTAGCTGAAGTTAAAGAGTCAGTTCCTCAGTTGAACTAGCAAGATGAGTACTCACACCCACTTGTGTCAGTGGACACGTTTTAGGACAGGGTGGCCTTCTACTGTGCCTCTGTTACCTCCCTCATCCCATGTGGGCCTCCCACATGTGAAGGAGGAGTCATCCATGCTTCAGCTGTGGTCCTCACCAATAGCATATCACACCCACTCTCTGATTGGGGAAACAGATGCAGAGATTAAAGGACCTCTTTCAGGGTCGTACAACCAAGAAGGGTAGGTTTCAGCCCGAACCTAGGCTGAATGACTAGTAGCGCCAGGTCAAGGTGTTTTGTTCCTGCACAGAGGTGGCCCAGGTCTCAGAGCTGGGGAAGCTCTGGCCCAGGCATGTCTCCTGCTCTGCAGGGCAGGACGCTGAGGGGCATCTCCTCCCTGCTTTGGTGATTTCTCTTTCTCCACAGGGATGTGAGTGGAGGGCGAATACGCTTGCTCACTTAGGTGAGCCTGTGGTCCAGGACTGGACACACAGCTGATTTGGTGATCATTACATTGATAAAGCAGTGACCAGGTACAGAGGAAGAGAGAATCTGGCGTTGTGTAAATTCAGAGCTTGGAGCTCTTGGGCTCTGTGATGTCTCACAAATGCACATAGGTATCTTGTGTTCTATGTAGGTACATTTTTGAATGCATTCCTCATTTTGAGTGAAGCAGAGAAACAATTTCTATGTCAGCCGCTTTTATTTTTGTCTCCTTTCCAGCACATCCCTGTGTCCTAAAGGCAGCAGGTGACTCTGACAAAGCCTGACATAGCTTAGGCAGAGTGCAAATGGGTTTTCTTTTCTTCTACTCAGACATGGACAAGGAAATCACAGATGTTGTGGTGCTGAGTGTCTTTGCCTGAGCTGCTTTAATGAACAGTTCAAGACTGAATGGCCTAAAAACAGAAACACCTGCCACAGTTCCAGAATCCAGAAGTGTGAGATTAGAGTGGTTGAAACAGGGTCTGGTGAGGGCTCTTCCTGGCTTGCAAAAGATCTCCCACAGGCATGAAGACCTTATCTCCAGGAACCCCGCCAACCCTGCCAAAGGTCTTGTGAGTAAGCCCCACTGCACAGAGGTTAGGATTTCAGCTATGAATTCTGGGCCGCCACCACCATTCAGCCACTGCGATCCATGCAACCTGACAAATTCGTTTACTGAATATTTTATTATTAACTTTAAAAATTTTTCCAAAAAAATAAATAAATAAATAAAAAAGAGCCAGGTGTGGTGGTGCACGCCTGTAATCCCAGCACTTGGGAGGCTGAAGCAGGAGGATCAGTGTGAGTTTGAGAACAGCCTGGGCTACAAAAGTGAGCTCAAGGCCAGCCTGAACTGCATAGCAACACCCTGTTTCAAAAAGACAAAATAAACAAACAAACAAATAAATAAATAAATAATTTTCCAAATGCTTATTTTCTTTAGCCTATGTTTTTGTCTACAAAGATTTAAACACTTTGCCATATTGTAGAACAACATTAAACTTCAGATGTAAAGACTGTTTTCTCTGCTGTTTACTTGGTGTGTGAATGTGGGCAAATTTCTTTACTTCTATGTTATTTTTTCTCCCCATCTTTTTTTTTTTTTTTTTTTTTGTCTTTTTGAGACAGGGTCTCGCTATGCAGTTGAGGCTGGTCCTGCACTCGCTTTTGTAGCCCAGGCTGGTCTCGAACTCGCACCAATCCTCCTGCCTCAGCCTCCCGAGTGCTGGGATTACAGGCGTGAGCCACCACGCCCGGCTTCTCCCCATCTTTAAAATCTGTGGCCCTCTATAATTCTGTCTTCTAAGTAGTCAAAGAAATAAAATATTTCTGTTTGTGTATTAAGGGAACACATTGGACATTTATTCACTCAAGGAAGAGGGAACAATTACTCTGTCCCAGGCCTCATCCTAGGCACTGGATGGCACATGGCACATGTACCCTAGCTATTCACATTTAGGAGAGGCTGAGAAGAAAAGTGGGTAACGGCAGGACGTGCGGACTCTGCCTGCCAGGAGACATGAAAGCGACACATTTCAAGGCGCCTCTCCTGAGTGAAGCCTCAGCGATGGCAGTCTGGGACCCACTCTTGCAGGAGGGAGGGTGTTATGGTTTGTGTATAGGTGTCCCCCCAAAGCCTCACACAGTCACGGGGCCTCTTCTGGAATTTGTAGTTAATTATTGTGGAAATGGGTGCTGCCCTTCCCCTAGGGCAAGTGATTTGCAGTTCAATGTAAGGTAGGAAGAGAAGTTAGCTGCTTGAGGGGCTGCGAGCTTGCTCTTGCTCTCTGCCTGCTGCCATGGATGGTTGTCCTCTGCCATGTGCCAGTCTGCTTTGGAGCCAGCTGAATGTGGACTGAAACCTCCAGTAACCGTGAGCTAAATAAACCTTTCCTTCCCTCATTTTGAGTGTTGGGTGTTTGTCTCAGCAACAAGAAAAGAGTAACTAAGACAGAGGGTAAGGGACAGACTGGAGGGGGATTGGCAGGCCTGTGAGGAGGGAGACAGTGGGGACCCAGGGTCATCTGCAGTGGCTGCTGGGCAGGTTGTCCACACTGCCGCTGCAGAAAAGGAGGCTACAGAAGCCAGCAGGAGCCAGATCACTGAGGTCCTGTGGGTGGAGAACAGTGCTTGGACTCAGCAATATGCAGTTACTGGCAGGATGTAAGCAGACATCGGCATGGTCCTACTGCATCCTGGAGCAGTAGTTCTCTGTCTGACACTGGGATGTGAGGGCAGTGGGGAGCTGCTCATAGTCAGGGAAGGTCAGGGGTCTGGCATGTGTGTCCACAGGATACCTCAGGGTGGTGATCACCCAGGCAACCTGGGTTCCAGGTGGATGGTGGCCTTTTTCACTGAGCAGGGGCTGCAGTCTCGAGGTCTTAGCAGCTCCAATGCTGTTCTGTTTGGGGGGTGTTTCCATTCCACTTAGCTTCAGAATATGTTCTATATTAAATACCATCAGTGTAATTGCAGAATGCGATACACTATAATTATGCTCTATAATTACATTTCCCTCCATTAGCAGCATGGCATTCCCACTCTATGCAAGCCCCCAGCACCCCGAACTGCAAGGCCGCCAGGAGCGGATACAAGCCTCTCTAGGGGGCTGTCCAGTGACACAGGGGCCCTCAGGGAAGGTGTGCAGATATGGTTAAGAACAGCACTCTTGAGGCAGCCTCCCAGGTCTGAAAGATAGCATTAGCGCTCATCAGCTGTGGGCCTCGTGAACAGCACTTGAGGGTTCTGGGCCTCAGTTTCTGTTTTCACAAACAAGATAATAGAGGTTCCCTCCTAGAATTCCTTTGAAGCACAAATGAGATAATGGATGCTAATTACCTAGCACAATGCCTGCTGAATTTAGGGCCTCCTGCAAAGCTTAGCTGATGGGAGAGATGACAGCCAGGCACCTCCACTCCCCATCCTGGGCCCAGTCTAGCCTCCAGGACCCAAGTTAGGTGAAGGGGTTAAAGTGTCCTTGCATAGAATCTTGAAGAAGTCCTGGACTCCCCTTTCTTCCCTGCCTTAAGGTCAAAACCCACTTAGCTGAGGCCCACTGGGTACCACTAACTTGCCATGTTGGTCTTTATCTCAGCTGTCTCCTAAAGTTGTTCTTGACCAGTGCTAGGGAATAAAGTTCTCATTTTTGTCAATAGGTCTCCCTTTATTTTGGAAATCATGGAACATTCATTCTCTTATCCTGACACTATTTTAGTAAGTACTAGCCTTCTTCATAGTTGAGGTAAGAAGTAATACACAATGTCTAGGGAAGGCCAGGCCTTTCCTGAGGACACCTACTAAAGAGATGGCAGGTAGCCCTGGGGCTTACTCCCTGCAATTTCCACTCCCTCTGAGTCCCTTTACTTTTATTCCACAGACTGGCTTGAGTTGCTGCCCAGAAATACTGCTCTGCCTGCCTACAGTGAATGCTCCTGGCAAATGCCTGGCAAATATGTACCAATCCCAACATTAGAAGTATGGGGCACTGGGGAGATAGCTTGGCAGTCTAAGTGCCTCCCTGGCAAGCACAAGGACCTAACTTTGATCCCTGGTCCCACGTGCTGTGTTAGCCCCATGCCATGCTATGCCAGCCACCAAAGCCAGGTATGGTGACACATGCCTGTAATTTTAGTGCTGCGAAGGCTAAGACAGGAAGACAGGAGGACTGCTATGAGTCTGAGCTGCCTAGTGAGTGAGACCCTAAACCAAATACATACATACATACATACATAAAATCTTTTTTAGAAAAGGTATAATATAAGGTGATAAATCCATTTGGCTCCTATCAATCTCAGTGCCCACGAGCAGAAAGAATAGGAGAGTAGGATGGGGGCAGTGGTTCTGGCTGGGATAGCTGAGGAAGGGTTGGAAGCTATGCTGAGCCCAGACAGGGAGCCGAAGAGTCAGGAAGAGAATTTGTCACAAATCTTTACAGTTTTTTTTTTTTTAATTTTTAATTTTTTAAGAATTTTTTTTTTTTTCTTGTTTCAGAACCTTTGTTTGTTTATTCACTCATTTTTATGGCCGGCTCAGCCCGCCCCGAGGGCAGGGCTGGCGCAGCATGTGGTGCTGAGGATTGAACCGTGGTCCCTGAAGCCGCCCAAGCTCTCCCAAGCAGGTGCTTTAGACCACTGAGCCATCCTGCCGGGCCCCAAATCTTTACAGTTTGAAGTGACAAAAACTGAGTTCTAAGTGGTTCAGAGTTAGAGATAGAAGAAGAGGAGAAGAAGGAAGGAGGAAAGAAGAGAGGAGAGGAAAAACAGTGAAGAGACGCAAAGTGGGTGGAAGGAGGAGAGCTGAGAGGAAATGAGAGTGGCTGACATAACTGAAGAGCTGGACAAAGCTCCTATGATACTACTGGCCTCGGTCTTCCCTTCCATCTAGTACTCTGCTTCTCCTTGCTTCCCATTCTTCAGAAGGACTCTTTGGTGAGGCAGGGAAAGTGGTCCAGCATCCTCAAGCCCGTGTCCTCCCCAGCTGGGTAACACTGAGGCTAAAGTAGACCCAGAAAAGTCTCAGATGGGCTAAGAGGTCTTCCCTGAGCCTGTCATCAAGGCCAGGGTGGGTTTGGACAGAGCCTGAAGGGCTAGGTCAGGGTATACTCACCTGGTTATGTGGTGTCTTAGGTATTTTCTTGTCCACAGAAAGACACCCATGAGTTAAAGGAGGATAGATTTATTTTGTTCACATCTTGTGGAGGTTTCAGTCCCTACTTGGCTGGCTCCAAGGCAGGGCAGCATGGCAGAGGGATCTGACAGAAGAGAGAGCTCATGGTGTGCAGGGAGCAGAGAAGATCCAGGGAACAGGCAAGACATGTACTCCTAGGCTATGCCTCCAGTGATCCACCTCCTCCCATCATGCTTTGTGTCCATAAAAACCCACCAGTGGACGATGTCAGTATTATGCACCCAGGATCCAGTCACTCCACAAAGTCCACTATGGTTGAAGCCGTAACCCACAGAATGGGTTCTCCATGGGATGTAAGATTCTGAGAACCAAGGCCATCAGAAGGGGTCTTGTGAAGTCACACTCCCAAAGGAAGACCACAAAAGAATTCTTTGGAGTCTAAGGAGCAGAAGCAATAGCTGAGATACAAGGAAGCCTAATTCTTGGTGATAGATGAACCATACAGCATCTAGAGACAACCTTACAAAAATAAGTTAGGGTCAAATTATAGAAGTCTTTAAGTGCCATTTTGAGAGTGCAGACAGAGAGGGTTTCCCCCATAACAGCTCTCTGGATGGGGAAGGAGTCACTAGCTCAGATCCCTGTCTCCATCTCTTCGAATTCTTTGACCACTCCACACTTCTCTTGATTTCAGGATAACCTGTAGTTTTGCTTCCTCCTATGGGCATAGTTTTCTCTTTACATTCTTGAAGAATTCCTGCTTGGCTGTAGTGTTTGCTGTAGAGACCACTGCTGCTGGGAAGCCTTCTCTGACCACCACAAGCTGGATAGATAGGTGCAGAACATCCTGCAGTCTATCTACTTATCCATGGTATGGTTTGTATCTGGTTGTTCCTCCCACCCCCAAGGCTTCATGTGGCCACAAGGATGGGCTTTCCAGAGGTGGCTGAATTTAGAATTTGGGATCAGCTCATTGTCTAGTTTTGGGAGTGGGATATGATTATTACACCCTCCCTACAGTGGGTCACCTGCATGCAATATAGGGGAAGGATAGAAAGAAGTTTTCTCCTTCTTCTTGCTTACTAATTTCTGCTGTTTTCTGCCACTATGAATGGTTGACCCCCTGCTATGCTTTTTTTTTTTTTCTTTTTTTTCCCCCCAGTACCGGGGATCGAATTTGGGACCTTGCACTTGCTGGGCAGGCAATTATGCTGCTGAACCTTTCCTTCTTTAACGTTGGGCATCAGGTATTTTGTGTCAACAGCAAGAGGAAAACAACCAACATGCCATATAACTAGCACTTATCTATTTGATGTTCATGATGGATCAGTGGGACAGGATCCTTATCCTCATTTTCCATGTGGAAGGAATGTGAACTTCACTGAATTTCAGAACTTCCTCTTGACTGCTACTGTTAGAGTATGTGATTTCCAGGAGGAACATCATATCTGATGTTCAGTAGTAAACACCAGCTTCTGGATAAATGGAGAAAAGCAAATGAGAGCTTAGCTAGAGCAAGAAAGGGTGAGGAGATCCCCATGCCTGGGGTTATTTGGTCAGAGCTTGAGGGGATCATCAGATCCACAGTACCATTGTCTAGTTTAGAGTATGGGACTATGGGGGCTCCAAGCCTTGTGCCAACTCTAACTTTCCTCTTAGGTAAAAGAGGAATAGAAGTTTTGAGCATAGAGACCTGTTCACACTCGTCTGCGGGGTGATAACCTGGGAACATCCTGTGGGGTGAGTGTGGGAAGCATGCAGCGCTTGGTTGGAATGTCTTGCAATGTAGTCTGCTGGTGGCTTTAGCACTGGGAAGGACAAACACCATCCTCGGTCATCATGAAGCCATTACCTTTACTTCTCAGAATGTCGTTTGAGAAGCTCAGCTGCATCACCCTGGGTTGCATCAGAGCTCAGACCTATGAAATGGGCTGCCTGGAATTAACAGGGTGTTGTGATGCTGTGGGAAGGCCTTGCACTTGGAATCTGTAGCAATGAGTTTGTGTTTTGCCTCTGCTCAAGCCTCAGTTACCTGTCCTGGCAAATGAGACTTTCAGTGCAGCTCAGAACTTCAATTCCAGCCTCGGTGGGAGGATAAAATGCAATGATGTGATGTGCATTATAGCATTCTGAAGATGTGAGGCACCGCGTGTGCAGAGGAACCGTGTGTACCTCGAAGTGGAGAAATCGGTTCTGCTCCCTCCCCTCCTGACCTCTTTCCTGAATCCTCTAAGGAATGGGGTGGGGGAGGAAAAGAAAAGAAAAGGGCCACACCAAGGGGAAGGAGCCATTCCCTAGAACCATAAATCCTCTCTCAGGACCTTAGAGTGTAAAATTGTTATCTGAAGCCTGGAGGAGATTTATTGCAAAATAAAAGCTCCCCCTCCGCTACAGAATGCATCCTTAAAGATCTTATATATGATTTCGTAAAGCTGCATGGCATCTTTTCAATTCCTTCACAGGCCAGGTGGGCCCAGAGCCCAGCATGCTGATGAAGTGGGGGCAGCTGCAGCTTAGAGGGAGAAAAATCCAATTACTCTTGTTCTGGGATAAAGGAATTCTGGGGATTCAAAACCACTGGAGCATAATTGGAATTCTAATAAACAAGGTTTTTGGGTGGGGGTGGGAATGGGGACAGAAGTGGTGTGTGGGGAAGTACAGGTTCCCCAGGCAGCTGCAGGAGTGGCTCCAGAAGTCTTTATCTTCAATGCAGCATTTTACTGCCTAGAATTTTCCACACATTTTACTGTGGCCAGCTGGAGGCAAAATCAGGAAGGAAGGGACATTTCAAAGCTCCCTGGCTGCAAGGACCCTGAATTTTGCCAGGATCCCAGCCAAGCCTCAGCATCCCTGAATCTGCCTCTGCCCCTAAAAACTGGGAGCCTTGGGCAGTGAGGGCCAAAGGAACCTTTGAGTTCCTGACCACACAGTCTTAGGATGTGAGGGGAGGAAGGTTGGAAGAAGGAAGGCGGATGTCAGCTGTGACTGAGCAGAGAAGCCCAGGATTTGACCTAAAGAAGTCGAGAGGGCAGGGCTTGATTTCTTTCTCTTCACAGATCCACAGCTTCTCCCAGATGAATGATAGCCCAGCCTCCATCTGCACTAGGTAGTGGTGGAGCAAACCCTCTCTCAAGATAGCCAGACACTGCAGGCTGCCTCTTAGGCCAGGAAGTTCCTCCTTCCCTCAAGCTGAACTTGGTCTCTGCAGTGTGAGAGGAAAGGACGGCACAGGGAAAACCTAGGGCTCTCGATACTGTTTACTTGAAATGCTTTCTTGAGCAAAGGGTCCCTGTCATCCCATGCACATCCCTGCACTTCTCTGAGACTCAGTCTTCCCATCTGTGCAGAGGGTGATAGGATTTCCGCGGTGTCGCAGCAGAGAAACAGGCAGAAGGAAAAAGGGAAAAGGGCTTTATTCTCTTGGAGGACACGGAGAGAATTTGGGGAAGATAAGGAATTCTCTGAATTGGAACAAAGGGAGACTGAGGCTTTTATGGTCTTTTACCAGGGTTGGGGTTTGAGGAGGATGTTTAGATTTACCTGAGGAGCTGAATGGGGCCTTCCCTGAGGTGGCGGGACAGGTTGAAGCAAATTGCACCCTGGGCTGAGTTGGAGAAGAAGGGGGAGGTGGTCTTTGGGAAGATAAGCTGTTGTTTTAAGGGCTTCAGCCATATTAGATGACACCATAATGATTCAGCAATTCATACTAGGGCCAGAACCTATCAGAGGGAACTATAATAGACAACACTACCTGGGAGTGCTGTGAGACCTGAGAGAATTCTCAGAGAGTATCGAGCTTAAAAGAAGCCCAACAAGTTTACTGTTTTTAGTGGAGATGCCTGCTGCTGTGGGGCTGAGCGTGCCCAAGGCTCTGCGTGGGGAGCTCGCCCCTGAGTAATAACACTGAGAGGTGCTGGACCCTGAAGGTGGCGGATGAGCGGAAGGCCGTCAGATCAGGGAAGGGCCTGATGTGGCTTTGTTGGTACTGGGTCAGTTGTCACCAGGGTGGTTACTATGTAGCATGGCTCACTACACATGTGGTCCCTTCTGCACATGCCTTTTCCTTCCTGCTCATTGCCACTCCGTGACGCATGTAGGGCTCTCACCAGGTGCCCATCCATACTGTGTGGACTTTTTTTTTTAAAACACCAGAATCACAACTAAAGAAATCTTTTTAAAATTAATTAATTTATTTTTTGTCTTTTTGAGATAGGGTACATTTCAGGTTGGCGTTAGGCTCACTTTGTAGCCCAGGCTGGTCTTGAACTTGAGGTAATCCTCCTACCTTAGTCTCCCAAGTGCTGGGATTACAGGTGTATGCCAGCACACAGAGTGAAACCTCATTTTAAAATGAAGCAGGCGGCCTCAGATATTTTGTTACAGTCAAAGATGCCCAATGGGGTTTTGTGGGTTGTGATGCTTTGTGTAAAGCACCAGGAAGATGGGTCGTACGGGAGGTGGGTAACTGCCTGCGTGGCCCCTTCTGCCAGCACCAAACGTCTCTTTACTTCTCTACCGCCACTGTAGTGTGCTCCTTTCCTGAAGGCAGCATATGTGTCTAATTCCCCTCGGGCTGCCCTTAACCCTGGCTTTTCATGGGTCCTCCGTGGTGCGGGTCAAAGGCAGGAGGCTGGCAGGAAGCCGTTCTAGTCCAGGTACCATGGTGCCTCTGCTCTTAGGTAGCATCCACTCAGCCTGGCTCCCATCTGCCCTGCCGCCTTGTGTTCTAGGCACCAACAGCCTCGCCCTGTTCTGCTTCCCGAGTCCTCTTACCCTCCTGGGCCAAAATGGTTTGCTCCTCTACTTAGAGGATTTTATTTTTCCTTCTCTTAACCCCTGCCTCCACTTCTCAGGATAATCTTTGATTTATCTTCTAAGAGTCTTTCCTCTGCTTCTCCACTAAGCCTATTTTCTGCTTACTCATTCATGTAATAAATATTTTGAATGACAATTTCTTGCCCACTAGGGCTAGCAATGAGCAAAATAGATGAGCTCCCAGGGTATCCAGTGGTGTCTTACCCTGCCAAGGAGAGAGAAAATACATACAGAAAAATGACTCCCAGCAGACTAACAACTGTGACAAAGACATGGGACATGATTGGGTCAGAGGACAGCCCTGGGTAGAATGTATTTCAGTTACTTTTCTCTAACTGCTGAGACAAAGTACCTGACACTTAAAGGAGGAATGGTTTATTCACCTCACAATTTGTGGAGGTTTCAGTCCATAATCAGCTGGCTCCAAGGCAGGGTGGCATGGCAGAGAGGCAACTGTTCATGGTGGCAGAAGGCAGCAAAGAAGCGGGGGAGAGAGTAAGCCCCTTTTCCTCTTTTATAATTGGACCACCCACCTTAGGGAGGGTCCTCTATATCTTAGAGTGTAGAACTACTGAGTTACCCAGATAAGCTTCTAAACTTCATTACAGAGTGTGCGAAGAACAGTCGGGTGAGTTGAGATTTGATTAAGGACCGAGTCTGATGGAAGGCTGGGTAAAGAGCAAAGAGCAGAGTGAGTGCCAAAGTCCTGAGGTAGGTACAGCTGTCCCACACTGACGCATGCGCCATCAGCATCTGGAGGGCTTGCTAGCCAGAGGATTGCTAACACTTCCCCTGGCGTTTGTGCTCAGGCTGTGCTGGGCTGGCAAGGCTACACATGTAGTTTCAGATGCTGCTGCTACTGTTCCTAGGACCACACTTTGAGAACTGCTGTATCAGAACAGCAGGATGTCAGCATGGCAGAAACAGAGGAATGAGTAGAAGCAGAGGCCGACTGTGTGTGGTTTTGTAAGACACTGTGGAGTTAGGATTTTCTTTGAAGGAGACAGGAAGTCATAGGCTTTGGTTTTTTTTTTGTTGTTGTTGTTTGTTTGTTTTTGTTTTTTTAAAACTGCTTGGTTCTTAAGATGTCAATTTGGCTCTTCTGTGGATTTTAAAGACAAGCATGGCATGCCGAGGAAGGCAGGCAGGCATGCAGGAAGACGGTCCCTGCAGGAGACAGGTGGAAGTATGACAGAGGCTATAGCAAGGCAGCCACAACCTTGGAGCTTCCTCAAGGGTGCTAGGCTATGCAGAGCAGCCTCAAAGCCTTGCTCTAGACCTCTGGGGCTGGATGCTTCCCTGTGGAGAATCTGTCTCCACTGTAAGGTATCAGTGACATCCCCCCATCTTCCGAATGATGCCAGTGCATCATTCCACAAATACTTCAGATTATCCAAAGTGTTTTCAGATATTTTCAACTATCACCTGGCACAGGGGCACATTCATTCCTGATGGAAAACTGTGGATATCAGGAATTCATTCGTCTTTCATTTATGTGGTGAGATCCATGTTGGGAGTAGAATGGGTCACAGGACCCCATTGAACAGAACAGACTGTTATCATAGAAACTGTGACCCTAGGAGAGATGGAGAACAGGGGGAAGGTGATACTGATTCTGGAGGGAGGAAAACGAAGCACATAGGACTTGTCTTGCCCAACAAGGACAAACTTCAGGAGAGAAAAAATGCATAATAACTCCTGGTCAGTGTGCCATGCTCATTTCACTGCTACTGGCAGTGGTGTCAGCACAAACACCTCATGCCAGGAACTGCCAACCGCATTTTAGAAAGCCCACCACGTAGGTGCTGTTTTTTTCTTTAATTGAAGGGTCCAGAGAAGTTAAGTAACTTGTTTAAGGTCACATAGCTGGCAAGGAGCATGGTCAACCGTTCCACCGGAAAGGCCTTGGTATTTTCATTAAACTTGGCCACTAAGTTCTTTCTTTGAGGCAGCCTTGTCGAGGTGGGAGGCAGTGGTACTTGAGATGCGACAGGGGCAGATTAGACTGTCTGTCTTTCATAATTATCTTGGAGCAGAGAGTTGGAGGGAATTGGAGCAGATGCCAGAGGAGCTGACCTTGAAGGCCACATCTCCTGAAGAGCCCTGGGCCCATGGGCCATTGTCCTGGTGGCATATATTTCTAGTGCAATTATCCCATCCTCCTTTTACGACTCTCTCAGAAATTCCTCCTGTGATCATTAAAACTGGCTCTGGGCTGTGGCTTTGAAAGTGGCTGGAACCGCCCAGGGCGGGCTCATGTCCTCGTTAGGCAGGGATTGCCTTCCGGAGTTAACAGGATTTCTGCCCTGTTACAAATTGAGGGAGATGCGACCGAGTTGTGCCAATTACAGGTGGGCTCCGCTCAAAAGAAGCTGTTCTCTTTTCCTTCAGAGGTGTTTTGATTTCTGGCTCCATTCAGACTCAAAGCTGTCTTGCTCTCTAAGATCTGTTGCAGGCTTGAGGGTCACAAAGAATGCATGCTGAGAGAGGAGAAAGCAGGACCCAGAGAGGAGGCCCTGCCCTGGGGGTGCTTTCACCCATGTGGAGGCTGAGGTTTGGGACTTGCTTTGCTATGGCTGTGATCAAGTCCCTCGAGTTCTCCGTGCCTCAGTTTCCTCTTCTCAGCAAAAGGTTTGTCATGAAGAATGAAATGAGGTCATATACTTGTAAGTCAGGCAGGTAGCACCGTGTTGGAACTTGGCAGCATTCAGCACCACTGTTATATCAGGCTCTGTTCTTCAGGAACATGGCAGGGCCCCAGCCTCCTAAAGAAAAGCAAAAGCCACTGAGGAACGGCAGAGAAGAACATCGTGGTCACTGTGAGAGGGACAGGTCTCTGTGAATGTCAGTGTCTTCCCCCATAAGATGGGATGATAATGTTCATTCATTCACTCATGCAGCCAGGGTGCTGTGTATTCTCTCTCTGACTGACCCTAGGAGACCTGTGACCAAGGCAATCGAGGGCCCACCCTTCTCTGTACACCATGAAAGGGGAGCTTGCAGGAACAATGGATACAGATTTATGGACATTTTGATCCTTTCTCTGGGAAGAAAAACAGGATTCATGGCCAAAAGTAACCCAAGAACCTGCTTCCCTCAGGGTGATCAGAGTAGCCTCTTTGGAGTATGCCATCTGAGTGGTCCCCCATGGTGGGAGGAGGGTGCGGGGTTAGAAGTGGTGTTCTAGGTCCAGGGAAGCAAGCACAAAAGCCTGTGGTGACCAGGTAACAGGACAGTGCAGTGTGTCTGATGAGGAGGTAGTGGTGTTCTGGGAAGATAGGCAGGGGTCAAGGAGCCTGACCTGGAGCTGCAGACACTATGGTGTGTGTGGGGTGTGAACCACATTTCATAAACTGCCTGCAGAGAGCTGGACTGATTAGCACCGCTGCAGTCTCCCAGGGCTCAGCTGGGACCTGCAGCCCAAGGAGTTCACTGGTGCCAAGGGTCTCCACAGCTGGGAGGAAGGAAAGCAAGTGGGTGAAGAGGAGGGGTTGCAGCCCTGCTCCAGCACAGTGCTCCCTACACCCAGGTGGGCTCCTAGTTTTGGCTCTCACTTTGTCTTCCCAGCACCTCTGCAATGCAGAGGTGACTTGCTCAGTCACAGGCTAAGCTGCTCCACCAGGACCTGAACACAGCCTCCCTCCCTGAGAACGAGCTTGTACTTCTGGGTGCTGCTCTGCACTGCAAAGTTATGCTCCAGGAGACACACTTAATCCAGGTGGCCCTGAGCTGAGGAGGGGTGTCCTGCAGTTCCCCATGTATGGTGGCAGCGAGAGGACTATGCCCTGATGACCTGAGTGGTTGCTGAGATGAGAGAGATAAGACACGACGCAAGGTTGATGAAAGCAAAGCTTCTCTACTTCGTCTGTGACAGTCCATAGTCCTGTGTGCAAAACCTGATCTCTGGGGTGATTCTCATCAGTAGGTTCCAATGTACATCTCAGCACTGCAGAAGCTGCTGCAGCCACAAGGCCCGTAGGACTTAGGTTCATGCCTGCATTCTTTTGGTATGCCCTGCTCAGTGCCAAGTATGGATGTCACCCTGTCCCTGGGAGGCTGCATGGGATGGCTCTGAGAAAGACCTCTCTACTAAGCAAAACCCGGGATGATCACTTGTTGGCACAGTTCTATGTCTGTATTACTAAGTGTTATGTTATTGTAACAAACGACCCAAGGCAGTAGCCTATGAAGAGATCAAATTCATTTAGCTCATGGTTCTGAACATTCCAGCTGAAGACCAGGTGGCTCCACTGCTGTCAGCCTTTGTGACATTGGAGACAGCAACTGCAGTAGGGAAAGTGTAGAGTAGCAAACCATGTACAGTATGAGAGGTAGGAAACAGAGATGAGGGCTAAGGACCAAGGTCCCTCCAGGTCTCCAAGACCCTGATTCCACCCACTAGGCCCATACCCTCAAGTCTCACAAAAAGCATCACCTGGGACCAAATCTTTGTCACATGTGTGTCTGGGTTACTCTTGTTGAGAACTCAGACTGTGTCTGCTATTTTCCACAGGGTAACCCTTCACATACTCTTTAGGATCTCTTCCAGATCACTGGAGTCCAAGCTCTTCTATAACTTCGGTCTTCCAGTAGGAGTTTGGGTATAAAAATGTTTCCAGGCAGGAGAGCAAACATGACACCCTTCCTAGTCACTCATGCCTACTCAAGTCCCTTGTTGTGTCTCTGCATGTGTGTGTGTGCATATGTGTGGGTGTGCAATGCACACATACTCACACATTTCATGTTTGCAAACACACATGGTAGGGGGAGGTGCCACACAGGCACCTGAGCAGCTAGGATGCTATCTGAAGCTATGTCTATGCTCAGAGCTTCATGGCCAAGATCTCATTTCACCTTCACACCTTTAAGAAAACTCTGTATCTTTCCTTTTATGCATGAGGCAATTGAAGCTCAGAGAGGTAAAACAACACACAGTCACAGCTATGAAGGGTTAGAAACTGGATTAAAATGAAGCTCTCTGATCTCAAAGCAGTTAACCCTGCTGAGAGTCAAATTCTGCATCTGTGGGTGAGAATAAATAATGATGCTCCCCCTACTTAATTTTTTTTAAAGAATTTTTTATTTTTTATTTATTTATTTTTTCTTGTTTCAGAACCTTTGTTTGTTTATTCACTCATTTTTATGGCCAGCTCAGCTCACCTCGAGGATAGGGCTGGCGCAGCATGTGGTGCTGGGGATCGAACCGTGGTCCCTGAAACCGCCCAAGATTTCCCAAGCAGGCTCTTTAGACCACTGAGCCATCCCGCCCGGCCCCTCCCCCTACTTCATGATTCTTACTGATACTGGGCACTAAAGGAAATGGTGCAGGAGGAAGTCTTATGAAAATCCCAGGACCTGGGAGATAGCTCAGCAGCACACATGTCTGCGTGGCAAGTACAAGGTCCTGAGGAGTTTGATCCCTGGTACAAAAACAAACAAAAAAATCCCAAGCATTCCACATTTTATTTCTTTTCTGTTTATCACTGCTCTCCAGAGAGTTGAAAACACATTTTTGTTATGGTGAGGCTTTTGGGGGGTTAGCTTAAACAAAAAGAATTTACTTAGGGATCCTAGTGAGGGTCATAGAACCCAGAGGCATAAGTTAACTAATCCTCAGGATGGGCAATGAGCAGAGGTGGCATTCCAATACAAGCAACAGGGATTCTGAAGTTCTGTCTGAATGCTTGACTGTAATACATCCCAACTGCTGTGAGCCTTTGAATCTATCCTTGGCTCAAAGCACCCAGGCTCTGCTACAGAGCCTCGCCAGCTGGCACAGCCACATGGTGTCGGCGTCATCTCTGGCACACATACCAGAGACTTGGAGGCAGGTTTGGGTCTGAGGGCTTACTGTATGCTGGGCAGTTTCTCCAGGAGAGGTCCAGAGAGTAGGGTTCTGGGACTTCCAAGGACATTCCTTATGGTTGATGGCCATGGCTAGCCTTGTTACATTGTGGCTTATCCTTTCCACTATCATGAGTCCCATAAGGCAGGACGTGTGCTCTCAGGTCCCTGGTAGACATGGGCTCCCAGCACTACCTAGCTCTAGAAAACAAGTCCAGAGAAGCCCTGGGCTCTGGACACAAGTGGAGCCACCGGTTCTCTCTCCTTTCTCCCCTTCAACTGTTCATTCAACAAATACTTATGAAGTGCCTACTATGTGTTAGCCCCTGTTCTACAGATTGGGATGTAGCAGATTTTGTTTCTCTGTACTTTCTCTTCCCAAGCTGCTGTATCTTGTCTTTCTTCCCTTGTTTTCTCCCATTTTTGACACAGATTTCAGTCATGGGTCAAGAAAGATGATTTGCTGTGGCTGTTAATGAAATCCTTTTGTATTGGAGAGGATTCTCTAGGGGAACTGAATCAATGTGAAGGGAAAACAATCTTGTAAAACTATGCAAGGAGATGTCTTAGATAAACTTACATGATCGGGAATCAAACACTCCATATTTTCTTTTTGCATGCTGAAGAATTACAAGATCCACTAGCTGCTCAATCTAAGGACCTTGAAGCCTCATGGTAAGAGGGATGAAATATATAGCTCCAGCCCAAGACGGAAGGTCTGGAAGCTTCCTAGAGAGTTGCAGTCTGTTGAGTCTGAGTTGAAACACTGAAGAAGCGGGAGCCTGATGTTTACAAACCGTGGTAGTAGCAAAAGAGGCAGCCGCCTCAGCTGAACAGAGCTTTGCAAGTGTAGGCTGACTTCCTCCTCCTTCCATTTTATTTCCACCCTGTGTGTAGCCTACTGGTTGGCACCACAGTCAGGGAAGTTCTCTCCTCTTGGTTTGCTAGCCTACACTTCAGTCATCACTGGAAACACCCCAAAGACACACCCAAAAGTATGTTTTAGTAATCTGCTGTTTCTTTTTTTTTAAATAAAAAATTGTATTTATTCAGAAACATTCAGAATGTCAACAAAACAGTTGTGACTTTCTTTTTCTTTTCTTTTTTTATTCTTTTTCTTTCTTTCTTTTTTTTTTTTTTACAATTACAGAGTGGTATTCAGTTAATAGAACAATTATTCCGTATAAACTGCATCAGAGACAACTGAAAATGAAGAACTATCATTCCTATATATAATTAATTTTGTGCTGGGCACCAAAAAAGAACCTGCTTTAAATATCCATGTCAATTTACAGCCCTCATACTGTACCAGTGAAGGTTAGTGACTATTGAAAATGCCACCAGGACAGGGCTATTGAAAAAAACTATACAAAAAAAAAAAAAAAAAAAAAAAAAAAAAAAAAAAAAAAAAAAAGACACTGTACAGTTTTTTTTAATTTTTTTTATTTTATTACTTTTTTTTTCTTTCAGAACTTTTGTTTGTTTATTTATTTATTTTTATGGCTGGCTCAGCCTGCCCTGAGGGCAGGGCTGGCGCAGCATGTGGTGCCAGGGATTGAACGAGGTCTCTGCAGCCGCCTACAGGCGCTTTAGACCACTGAGCCATCCTGCCGGGCCCGACACTGTAGTTTTAAAAAAAAATTATACAGCCTTACATTTCAATTGTTTTTCTTCAAGAGGAGTGAATTGTATACAGGAGGTTAAATGCTTTATAGACAAGAACAAAAAAAACTGCTGGAGCCAACTTACTCATCATGAACCTCTTCACCCCCCTGATCGTCTTTATCTTCTTTTTCTTCCTCTTCATCCTCATCTTCTTCCTTTTCCTTCTTTTTCTTGCTTCTTTTTCAACTTTGACAACTCTTTTTTGCTGCTTCAGATTTTCCTTTAGCCTGGTAGGCATCTATGATCTTTTCATACTTTTCCTTCAGCTTAGCAGCCTGCTTCTTGTATGGCTGCTTGTCAACTGCTGTAGTATTTTTTTTAAAGAATTTTTTATTTTATTTATTTATTTTTTTCTTGTTTCAGAACCTTTGTTTATTTATTCACTCATCTTTATGGCCGGCTCAGCCTGCCGTGCCAGGGATTGAACCGCGGTCCCTAAAGCTGCCCAAGCTTTCCCAAGCAAGGGTTTTAGACCACTGAGCCATCCCGCCGGGCCCCGACTGAGGTAGTATTATTGAGCATTTCTCCAAGGTTCTTTGTGATGTCACCAATGAAGAGGCTACGATGTTCTCCTTTGATTTTTGGTTGATACTCAGAACAGAACAAAAAGAAGGCTGAAGGAGGCCTTGAAATTCTTCTTTGTCTCTCCTTTAGGAGGAATATGTTTTTCTTTTTTTAAAAAAGTATTAATTAAAAATTATATGTGAGTTTTCATTTCTCTTTCATAGGGAGCCTTGTCTGCTTTTGTCATATCTTCAAATTTTCCTTTTTCTTTAGCAGACATGATCTCCCACCTCTCTGAGCACTTCTTACAAAACCCTAAGAAGCTAATGGTAGCTTCTGGGTACTTCTGCTTCCCTCGGCAAGTTTGCACGAAGAATGCCCATGGTGACATCTTGACTCTTGACTTCTTAGGATCTCCTTTGCCCATGTTTACTTGTTTTCCTCAGTGAGGTACAGAGTTGCCCCATGCCCATCTGGCTCTGCTAAGTGTTTCTTAATTGAGTTAACAATTTTGATTAATAATTATGTCTTCTAGCTTCATTATTTTAAAAAGTAAGAACGTCATCCTGTTGGCTAAACATTTTAGGGTAGGTTTGGGGGAGGAACCACTCATGCAGCCACTGTGTGCCTGGGATCACTGAGCCAGAGATCCCAGCCACTGGTGAGAGCCCCCAAGGAGGACAGGGGCAGGCTGCTCTGCTTGAATGATGACTAGGGTGGAAAGTGGTAGCCTTTTCAAGGAAGCTGGGCAGACAGTGCTCCAGGAAGAGATGCATTCCTTTACCTGCTGCCCTGCTCCATCAAGAGGTGATCATTACAAGTGTTGGCATTGATAGACAGAGCATTTATTTCCTTTCCTGGGACTTGGCTAATTAAGTCAATTCACTAAATACTTATGAGCATCTTCTATATCTAGGCAGTATGTAAAGAGGCAAGGATGAAAATAGAGGAGGACTAACTGATGAATGGGAAACCTGAGCAGGGGACACGCCATGGAGTTAAAAAGTCATTCGTTGTAGCTGATCTCTAACTTACATCCAAAGGAAAGCAATTGTCTCAGCAGATGTGGGAAAAGGGAAGGGAGGAAAGAAGGTAGAAAGGGCATTAATTTTCCTGTCACAAAGCTACAATGCCCAACTGTACAATATAAAAGGGAGAGGATTCATTTGGCCTTAATTTGGATTCCATCCATGTGGGATGGCTCCGATGTAGCAGCATCAGGGTTCATGGTCGTCGGGAAGAGCACAGAGGAGCAGTACCAGAGAAGTAGGGCAGGAGCCAGGCAGACCTCAGGGCACCCCATGACCCACCCGAAGTATGCTTGAGTAGTCTTCTAGGCGGCTTCCAAGCTAATCAGGTTGATAATTGACTTAGCCATCACAGGAAGTGCTACTGAGTACTTACTGTGTACTAAGTTTTGTTCTAATTACTTTCATGTATTCATTCATCATCCAATAAAAATCTCTCAAACTGCCTGCTATGAACCAGATACTGCTTTAGCTGCTCAGCTAGAACAGTGGGACTAAACAAAGAAACCCATGCCCTCATGAAGATATCCTGATGAGGAAAACTGACAATAAGTTAAAAAGTATGTGTAAAAAAATATATATATATGTGTACCATATAGCTAATGTGCATTAAAAACAGGAGCAGGAGAAGGAGGTATTCGGGGAAAAGGTTACAGTTTTAGATGGTTTGGTCCAACACAAGGTCTACCAAGACTGGTAGGAGGTAAGAGGTGAAGGGGTGAAAGGAAAGAGCTTCCAGGCCGAGGGAAGCACCAACATCCCCATGGGGCTGGGAGCTCTGGGCCTAGTACGTTGGAGATGGCAAGAACTCTGCATGGCTGGTGGGCAGTGAGCCAGGAAAGGCGGGAGTGGAAGGCAAGGCCAGGCCAGTACTGGCTGGGGATGGTGGGAGGACGGCACAAAGCTCTATGGGGAATGGGAGGACTGTGGCCTTCATTTGGAGGCTTTTGAGCAGAGGACTGAAGAGTGGATTCTGATAAGTTGCATGGCTCAGGAGCTTATTGGTCATTGTTTATAGCGAGAAATTAGGATCAAGAGCGTATTTAGCTTCTCCTGCATCCCACTATTAATCATATTCAGTGTGAAGTTTTATTTTATTTTTATTTATTTATTTATTTATTTATTTATTTATTTATTTATTTATTTTTCTTGTTTCAGAACTTTTGTTTGTTTGTTTTTCATAGCCAGCTCAGCCTGCCCTGAGGGCAGGGCTGGCACAGCATGTGGTGCTGGATTCAAATCGCAGTCCCTGCAGCCACCTACAGGCGCTTTAGACCACTGAGCCATCCTGCCGGGCCCCAAGTGTGCAGTTTTAAATGTAGATATTGACACCATTTTTTCCTCTAGACCACACTGCCTCTCTCAGTCCTTTTGTCCTGTGTCATGTTTAGATAGTAAAATACCAACTTCAGTCGTTTTCATTTTATGTTTTAATTTTTACAATAAAACATTAATGTACAAATAATTGTCTCCCAAACACCTAATTAATACTCAATTGTGAATTTCAAAGAATGATAGTTACATATTTCATGATCTATAATGATGATTATGGTAATTTTGCTTTATAGCCCTTGTTAGACATATGTACTCAGAATTTAAGACTCCCACACCTTGAGTCTCTGGTTGGTCTTTGTGCAATAGTTTCGGTTCTCTTCCATGATTTTCTGTGAAATTAGTTGCTGTCCCCTCTGTGCTGTTTCAATACTGTGTACACATTTCTTGGGACTCTTACCTTGTTTGCCTGTGACTGTGTTTGTCCCCGCCACTCTTGCTCACTTCACTCTTACGTTTTAAGAACCAGACTTACATTGGTAATAAACATGTGTGGTATCTGTGCCATCCATGGCTTCGAGATTCCTCCCTTCTTACCACCATGCTTGAGTTACATGCCGTGACTCCGATGACCACTGTGGTAGGGACCAGTAATAGGAGCCTGGCCCAAGCTGGGCCTCCCAGGTGACCTTTAGGAACTCAGAGATGGCCTCAGAGATGTTGGCACTGTCTAGACTGGACTGTTGCGAGAGGAGAGGCCACTTGACCATTTTCTGCCTGCCACATGGGCTGGGGAGCGTGGAAAGCTGAGTGGCAGAGGTAGCAGAGGTGAGTAGAGAAGGGTAGACCTGAGGAGCCACAGTAAGCCCACCTGAGCTCTCAGGCCTGTCCATTTCCACGGTTGAGCCTTTCAAAGGGCTGGGTGTGTACCACCCTGTGGGAGTCTCAGAATCTGTTGTGTTCTCATGATGAATGTCTTTTTTGTTATTGAATGTCTAGCTTGGTTTCTATTACTTGTAACCCAAGAGTGCTAAATAATCCTGTGTCTGGTTCAGTGTACCTTAGTGCAGTATCTTACTCAGTGGCACGTTGACATGTCTCTGGTTGAAGTTTTGCAGGCCTGGGTTCAGAAGCTGCCTTTGCAGGTGGTCTTGGGAGATCATTTTGAAACTCTGAGCTTCGACTTCCTGGTGTGTGAACAAAGGATAATAACAAAGTCATCTTGACAGGGCTGCCATATATTTAGAGGAAGTGGTTTGGCATGTATTTGCTGTTGCTCAGCAATTGCCAGTTACTCTATGATAATCCATGGAAAGGCTAATGATTCTTGCTGGGATCCCTATTCAAAGTGGTATAAGGTGTGGCTCTCAGACTCATCATTTACAGTTTGTTTCTTTGTATTTGCAGAACCAGGGATCAAACTCAGGACCTTGCACTTGCCAGGCAGGCACTTGTGCCCCTGAGCTATCTCTCCGGCCCTCATCATTTACAGTTAAGTGAGCCTGGCATGCAAGCAGACCTGGTTTCCCCATGCAGGAACTGCCTGTTCATCTTTGGCAGTGGAGGCAAATGGACCTGAGCATATTCTGACCCTGATAGACAGAATCAGTTGGTCCAATAATGGAAGGCTTGGGTCCCAGCCCTTTCTCTGTCAAAAGGTATCTAACTATGATCAAGCCATGGACCTAAAAGTTAGGAAAGCACACAGTGGTAAAGTAGACATGGTCTCGCTTCTGCTTCTAGCACAAGATTGTCAGGATGATGTCCATTCTAGGCTGTCCTGTCGAAAACCTTTTCAAGTTCTTCTGAGAATGACTGGAGACAACACTCTTTAATTGGTACCTAAGGGCAGAGTTTTAGGAACTGCTCTGCACATGTGTCGTGGAAGTCTGACTGACAGTGTATGCCCACTTGCCAAGCCCATTTGCCCTGTCCTAATGCCCTGCCTCACCTTGGTTTCCTCACCTACAAAATGAGGGGAGTAAAATAACAAGAACTCCACAGGGTGGGTGACAGGATAGAGACACCAATGCTGACTGTGGCTGTTTGCATATGTATAAGATATGGTTACTCCTCTGGAAGCACCAGGGCCGATATTTCACTGCTTCTGGGATGCAGCACAGTGGGTACAGACAGGACAGCAGAGGTCTTGGGCATGAAGCCTGGCCTTGACTTTCTTCTCATGGTGTGACTTGACAGGCCAGGGACTCCTCTTCCTTCTGGAAGGAAGCATATATATGCTCAGTACATGTGGCTGCATAAGAAACCTAGTAAACCTAGTAAAGTGGGTTATGGAGAGGAGGCTGGCTTCAGGAAGAATGGCCGGGAGTGGAGGTCAGCGTGGGGCACATCAGTGCATCCTGAGGAGTGGTTAGGAGCAACAGGAAGAAAGAGCAGGAGGCACAGAAGTCTGGATCATGAGGACTTCTATCTACCTTTGCCGCAGGGACTCACTGAGCTCCTCAGTGCAGTGGAGGTGACACTGGTGCTTCCTGGTGGGAGACCACTGTGGAGAACGGGTGGGATCCTTCTGCCTTACCTCTGATCCTAGGATCGGAGCGGATGGAGGCCCAGGCAGCAGGATGGAAGGAGGGGGTTGGCTCCTGCGGGGCCAAACCACAGGTGAGTATTTACTGAGGGTTCACTATGTAGATGAAACTCATTCTTTCAAATGCTTTGCACAATTAACTGATGATCTGAGCACTACTCCATCCCTGTGCTGTGGATTTGGAGATGAAGCCCAGAAGTGTAAAGGAGATAAAAGTCCACAAGACACCGAGGATGGCCTGATGTGGGTTGGAGGTGAAGGTGGCACTAGGTTTCTGGCTGATACAACTGGCCAGGAGCCCAAGGGTGAGGAGACATGGAGCTGTGTGTGTAGGAAGAAGAGACTTGAAGGCTACAGGCGGGTAGGCACAGTGGTTCACGGACAGAAGGTGTGGTACTCAGAGGACGCTCTAGACATGGAGAGAGGACTCCAGAGAGGGACAGCAGCTTCTCTGAGATACCCAAGGAGTGGTGACAGCCACATAGTCTGGACCATGCTGACTTTGCAGATGTTTCTGCCCCTGGGTCACAGTCTGTTCTGGTCCTTGTGCCTGCACAGACAAAGGGCAGGGTCTGGCTGCAGGAGACTGCACGCTTCTGGAAGACCGAATTCCCACCTGGGAAGATTAACAGGTTCACACATGAATGACAGCACAGCCACGCATTGGGTCACAGGAGTGCCACAGTGAGCTGTGCTGGTGGCACAGGCTCTGCCGTGAGTCCTTCAGCACCAGGACCTGGAGGGCGCTGGGGCCGCAGGACGCATCGCTCGCCACTCATCTTTCCTCCCTCCCCCGCTTTCCCTCATTGCTTCTCCTTCATCTCATCCATTCCTTATTTCCTGCTCTTGCGGGCTGGGTCTTGCCTCTTTCTCCCTGTCCACCCAGCCCCTCGCTGGGCTGCCTCCTCTTCCTCTCTCCATGATCCTGGTCTCTTTGGTCGCTGTTGCTTCTCTCTCTCCCTTGCAGTCTGTGAGCTTCTCCGCTGTGCCCCTGTTCACCTGGAGGTGCGCATCTCCCTCTGCCGCCCTCCCCGTGTCTCCCCTTTCCTCTCCACCCTCTCCACCTCTAGGCTGGATCTGGGTGCCCCCACCTCATGTTTTCTACCTCTCCTTTCCTTCCTCCCTTTTATCTCCTGCTTCTAGAAGGAAGGCAGAGAGCTCTAGGTAGGGCAGGATATTGTTAACTGAACAAAAGGGGAAAAGACTCAAGTTCTCCTGCTTGCCCCTGGGGAAGGCCTAACAATGAAACACTTTGCTGCCAATCGATAGGAGCAGATACAACCGGACATCTTTGTTGGGCTGAGGCTGCCAGTGGTTCCCTCTCCCCAGACTCTGGACCAGACATAAGCAGGAGTGTATCACAGCATGGGGCGTGGGGTGTGAGCCTGGCACCTCTGACCAGGGAGGCTCATGTCCATCACCTTCTCTCCTCCCACCCCTCCTATTCAGGAACACTAGGAGCAGAAAGAGGTACAGCGACAGACAGCACATGGTCTGTAGCCAGTGTTGCTTGTCGGGTTGGCTGAACGCCAGGGTCTCTAGGCAGGCCAGTACTCCTCTAAGCTCTGATTTCCTTATGTGTAAATCATGGACACTTAGAACTACAATTCATGCAGGGTGAAACACACATAATTTTCTTTTTTAAATGTATTTAATACAGGGTCTAGAGGGTCTCACTACATGCCTTGGTCCTTAGTGATTCCCCTGTTTTCAGCCTCCCAAGTGCTGGGATTATAGGTATGCTCCACCATGCCCAGTCTCAATTGTGGTCTAAGTGCACCCCTGGGGTGGGACTGGCATGGCACACTAGTGATTGAACCCCGGCCTCTGTGTTCTGCCAAAGCAGGCGCTTTAGTCCACTGAGCTATCTGGCTGGCCCTCTTTTTTTTTTTTTTTTTTTTTTAAGCCAAATCTGATTAGTGCCTTCCCTGTTTAGATCCCTATAACAGAGCACACCTTTGCTTTTTTATTGCTGAATTTCAGAGCCAGGCTCATAGGAGGTACCCCGTAAGTGTGTGTGATATCGCACATGGTAGGCCATCCATGAGTGTTTGTCCTCTGGATGGACCTGACTGCTTCTAGGCAGATAGTCCTGGGATGGCTTCTCAGTTCTGCCTCTGCCTCTCCAGAACCGAGCTTCAGACTGCGCTCTGGGCCTTTATCCTTCCTGGCCAACCCTGTCTTCCTCCGCAGCCTTACTTCACATATGTGGCCTCTGATGTTACGAAGAGAGAAGGCGGCATGTCCCCCAGGTGTGGATTCAGAGCCCTGGCCTCTGGAACGTGAGCAGGCCATAGGAAGAAGGCACCCTGGGCACCATTAAGGCCACTCTTTCTTCTCCCACTTTGCAGACCATCAGACTGAGTCCAGAGACAAGAAGTCACTCACTGAAGGTAGGGTGCTATGTCTATGGGGCAGAGAGACAGGTGTTTGTGGCCTCTCCATGCTCTCCGACATTGTCCTTGCTCTTTATTTCTACATAACCTGTGCTTTGGTAAGTACAGGTCCCACTGAACCTCACTCTCCCTTTTCTTTTAGGAACGAAACTCACCAAACCTTTTCCATCCTCGCAGGTGACATTCAACAGCAAGGCTGAAACCCAGTCCCCAGCTAGCAGGAGTGAACTGAACTAACCACCAGGAGCAGGCTTTGAACTGGCTTGTCTGTGAGATTCAGTTGACAGTCTGGGCTTTTCCAGCCCTTCCCCAGCCTGAGCAAAGCGTGCATCCTTTGTTCTCTCTGCACACCATGCACATCTTTTCTTTTAACTTCAAATACTAGTTTTTAATTTAGTTTCATGATATGTAATTTATGTGCAATAAAATTAATCCATTTCTTTCTCTCTTTTTTTGCTGGTACCAGGGATTGAACTCAGGACTTTGTGCTTGCCAGGCAAGTACTTATTCTACTGAGCTATCTCCCTGGCCCCATCAATTTCATATAGACAATTCAAGGAGTTTTGATAAATAGGTATCATGATAGGATCAGTCCACAACCAAAGTACAGAACACTTTTATTTTCTCAAAACAATTCCTTGCAGTTAATTCCCCATTATCAGCCCTAGGCAACCATTACTTTCATTTCAGCAGCCACAGTTTTCTTTTTCTAGAAGTTTACACAATCAGAAGCAGTTTGTATCTGTCTGCTTTCACTCAGCAGCGTTTTTTTCTGACTCACCACTGTTGTTACATGAATCAGCAGTTCCTTCCTTCTTATGGCACTAAAATGACTGCTTCGTTGTTACAGCAGCATTTATTTAAAAGACCACTTTTTGTCTTTGGGTAGACACTGCAGTTCGTTTAGCCGTTGGATCACTTCCACTGAGTGGTGATTGCAAATAAAGCTATATGAGCACCCAGGAACAACTCTTGTTTTATTTCCACACAGTTTCATTTCCCTTGAGGATATACACAGGACGAGGGTCTGTAGGTCACATCTCACATGTACTTTTAATTAAAAAAAAAAAAAAAAAAGCTGAAAAGTCAGTCCCAAGGTTTGCATAGTTCTGTTAACACCAGGAAAGCATCACAATTAGTTTGCTTCATATCTCTGCTAACACTGGATATTATTATTTTTTAATTTTATGACTATGCTAGGGTACAAAGGCATCTCATAGTGGCTTTTACATGCCTTCCCCTAATGACTAAAACGGTGAACACTGGGGCTAGGGAGATATCTGGGCAGTCTAAGTGCCTGCCCAGCAAGCACGAGGACTTAAGTTCTATCCCTGGTATCACATGCTGTACCAGCCCTGGAAACCAGCCCTGGCAGGGGGACAGGTACCCTGCCCACCACTAAAACTGGGTGTAATGGTTCACTACAGTGCTAGGGATTCAGGTGTGAACCTGACACAGGAGGGTCTGTATGAGTCCAAGCTGCATAGCCAGACCCTGTAGCAATAAATAAAAAATTAAACTTTTTTTAGAAAAATATTTAAGATGAACATGTTTTCTTTGACCAAGTATCAATTTTTTGTTGATTTTTTCTTCCAAATTAGTTTCTTTCTTTTTTAATTACTTTTAATAAGAAATTACAATGTGACAGCTTCAAAACACATTAGTAGTACATCCACAATAATTGGTACAGTGCATATTGTTGCCCTCATTGTAGCTATACAGAGCACAGTATGTAGACATGATAAGTTTTCTAATGGTTATTGATGCAATAGATTTCTTCTCTTTGATCTAAGAGAAGGTAGTTGTATACATAGTCAAATGTTCCATAATTGCAATGTGTTATTGGCAAAACTGGCAATGTTGGAAGCTATTGATTTGAGCCTTTTTTGTTGATTTTTTTTAAATTAGACTGGTTGTATTCTTTTTTTTATTTTTTATTTTTTTCTTGTTTCAGAACTTTTGTTTGTTTGTTTATTTATTTATTTTTATGGCCAGCTCAGCCCGCCCTGAGGGCAGGGCTGGCGCAGCATGTGGTGCCAGGGATCGAACCGCGGTCCCTGCAGCCGCCTAAGCTTTCCTGAGCAGGTGCTTTAGACCACTGAGCCATCCTGACAGGCCCTAGACTGGTTGTATTCTTATTAGTGATTCCCAAGAAGTTTTTTAAAACATATTTTCCTTCCTTTTTCCCTTTTCTTCTTCCTTTTTTTTTTGGTGGGGAGGAGGGTTGGGTACTGAAGATTGAACCCAAAGCCTTTGTACTGAGCTACTTCCTAACTCTTTATTTGGGTCAGGGTCTCAATAAGTCAATATGTCATCCAGGCTGGGTTTGAATTTCTGATCCTCCTGCTCAGATTCCCAGAATGCTGGCATTAGAGACATGTGTCATCAAGCCTAGTTTAAAAATTTTTTTTAATTGAAAACTTACATATCACACATCTATCTATCTGTCTGTCTATCTATCTATCTATCTATCTATCTATCTATCTATCTATCTATCATCTACCTACCTACCTACTGCCTACCTACCTATCTATGTATTCATGTTTTCATATCTGGGTAAATTGTGAAATAACGAAGCTGATTCCCAAACACATATCTGTTTTTTGTGTGTGACGGTGAAAAAATTGAAGCCCTCCCCTGTTTTTATATTATGTCTGGCTCAGCCTGCCCTGGGGGTGTGGCTGGCATAGCATGTGGTACCGGGGATCGAACCACAGTCCCTGTGGTTGCCTAAGCTTTCCTAAGCAGGTGCTTTAGACCACTGAATCGTCTCGCGGGTCCCCCTGTCCCCCCTTTTAAAAGCAATTGTGAAATACATAATGCATCACTTCTTATTTTAGTTACCATTCTATGCACTAGATTACCAAATTTTATTCCTTCTGTGCAGCCCAAGCTTTGTACAACTGGAGCACCTTTTCCCATTTCTCTCTTCTCCCTAACCACTGGTAATTACCATGTCAGTTTTCACTTCTGTGAGTACCACTTTTCAATCCAGTGCATATAAGTGAGACTCTGTGTCTCCTCACATTTTTAAACCAAGTCCTTTCCTGGGCAGTTTTGTGACTATTTTCTTCCATGCTTGGCTTTTCCAGGTAAGTCCAGGGTCATTTACTCCCTCATGACCAGACATGCAGCTTGTTTATCATCTCTCTGAGTCTCAATTTTTTTCATTTGTAGAATGGTGCTAAAAATATCACTTTATAGAGTTAATGAGAATGCAAAGTGATAAAGCATGTAAAACTCTCAGCATAATGTCTAGAACTTAATAAGGATTTGAAAATCACCAACAGATTGTCATTGTTTGATGTTTATTCATTCCATCTCTGCTCACTCTAGAATAGTCTTCTTTGGGCATCATTTGATGTTATCTGCAGCTGGTAGCTAGAAATAACTGGAGTTCAGAAAAGCAGTCTGGACTAGTATGAAGGATCTGAAAGTGATTTGCTTGTAGCTGTCATCAGAAGCCCTACTCCTGGCTGAGCTCATGGACTCAGGGTATACAGGGCTGAGATGGACCTGAACGAGTCTGAGACTCATATAGCAAAGAAACAGTGGCCTCTGGAGATCAATCAAATTGTTAGAGTGAGGAGGGGATAGATGCCATGGAAGCCCAAGAATCAATGGGATCCAGGCAGAGGAATCTCTGAGTGTCTTACAGTTTAGGTCTAAGTGTCCTCCAAGGGTGTCCAGGTTCAAGCTTTGTCCTCAGCCTATGGAGCTTTGGGAGGTAATGAGACTTTCAGTAGCTGGGGCCTGTGGAAGGAGGTGAGACCACTGGGAGTGTGCCCTTTTAGGGGACAGGGTACATGTGGCCCAGACTGCTTCCCAGCTGCCAAGAGGTGAGCATCTGTGCCCCACCACATGCTCCCTGGTGTGTTGCTCTGTCTCACCACAGGCCCTGACACAGGGGAGTCCAGCACGGACTGAAAACTCTGAAACTATGGGCTAAGAAGAACTTTTCCTCTCTGTTGATTATTGCATGTATTTTGTGATAGCGATAAAAACCTGACTGACAAATGTCGATGTCAAGAGCAGAGAATGTCATCAGCCACCAAATAGGTGCTTTGAATGTAGAAGTGCGCAGGGAGGACAGGGGCAAGAGCGAAGAAGCAAGGAAATAGGTTGCCCTGCTTAAGGAGCACCAGGAACGTACTCCACTCTTCCTGGATTTTGGTAGAAACAGGGAAAGAACCAAGGAGTTGGTAGCTTTCTTTGGAGGATAGTAACTATGCAGGGAAGCTTTCTTTTTATAGTGTGGGAGAGACGGAGAGGCATGTTGCTGGCCAGGTGGGGAAGAACCAAGGGAAGAGAGAGGAAAGATTATTCAGAAGAAAGACCGGTAGGTGGCAAGAAGGGGGCTTCCAGAGGGGAGGATTAAGCTGGGGCAGGCATGTGGCAGAAGGCCAAGATGGGACAGTGTTTCACTCTTCAGTGATGGTGAGAGTGAGTGGCCACAAGAGAAATGCACATGTACCAGAAGGTCCCTGTGGCTCAGGGTGGCCAGAGCCACCTGCAGAGGAGCAGCGGCCTCCACCTGCCTTCAGTCTTTGTAAGGAAACTTCGATGCAGAAATGCCAGATGCAGATGGGTTCCAGCTTATCTTCACTGCTCTTAAATCCGTATTTAGCTTTTCTTCCTGGCTGTCCATCCTGTTAACTAGCATCATTCCCAGAGTGCGAGTAGACAAAGCAGCAGCTGTTGCTAGACTCCTGCCAGCTGTCTTGTCAGACCCACTCCCTGCAGCCAGACGTGCTGGCCACATGCATGCTTGGGGGGCTCTAACTTGCCTACTGCTCCCAGAAGTTTACAGGGGCTCATTGGTGACTTATTGGATCTTCCAACTTTTACTCTTCTGCTTGCTTCCTCAGTTCCTGCCATGGCTATAGAATCTGGACACTTACAATGAGTCCTTTAATCCAGAATATGCAGCATTTCAGCTCTCTTGATGGAGGCCTGGCTGATAAGAGATGGAGGGGAATTTTTCTTCCAACTGGAGGAAGGCCCTAGCATGAGCAGGAAAAGAGTCAAAGGATAGATGTCAAAGAAGCTCAGGCCACATAGTCCTGAGGTCGTAAGAAGACACAGCATCAGGTTAAATGCAGGAAAAAAAAAAAAAAAAAAAAAATGGAGGAGTCTTAGGTCTGAAAAGGTTGGAAAAACTCTAGAAAATGTGGTATAATAAGTGGAACAAAGAGTTGAGAGAATCATTTGCTGGGCAAGCCAGAAAGTTGGGAAGTGGCGCAGAGGAAGTATCAATTCAGACCTTGGCTTTAGAGGGTTTCACTATGCAGCTTGAACTCGTAGTGATCCTCCTGTTTCAGCCTCCCCAGCACTGAGAATATAGCATATGCCACGCTGGGTTTCTGAGGCCAGCAATACAGACCCAGGGATCCAGGTCTGGGCATGGCATGTGGCACCAGGGATCGAGCCCAAGTCCTTGTGTTTGCCAGGCAGGTGCTTAGACTGCTGAGCTATCTCTCTACCCCAGCTCTGTGGTTTTGCCAAAGTCCCGATTTTCCTCTCTGTGGCTGTGATTTGTCTATTTCTCTTCACCTCACCTCAGATCCTCTTCATACTTCAGGAAACTGCATACCCCATGCTGCCATCTTAACTGGCTTCTAAGCAGGCCTAGACAATGCATGACATTCATAGAAGACTGGAAGAGGGGAAGGGAGGAGACCAGGCTGTCTGCACCTTGTAGTCCCGCAGCCTCTGCTTTGCAGTTTGTCCTGCGTGGTCTCTTCCTGGGGCCCAGTTTCCATGGCTGGAAGTTCTCTGCACTGTTCCTGCCCCAGTCAGATGCCTGAAAGTGGGAACAGCTTTCTGCTAGTACCACCTGATCTCTGCTTCAGTTCCTCCATTCCCGAGTCATGAAGTCCTTGAATTAAATGACTTATATTGGAAATACCAGAATGGATTTTGTTTCTCATGGACAATTTGTACAACAGGACCAATGTCTCTTCCTTTCAGGGTCTCGTGAGATGAGGCTGAATCTTTATGGCATATGGGGAACAGGAGGGGAAGAGGAACTGCTGTATTAACTTAGGCGCCTTCACGCCAGCTGCGACAGAGTGACTGTTTGTGAGCCCAGTTGTATATTATTGTTACAATCTGTGTGGCTCTGGGAGAGTTGTTGCATGTCTTCAAGCCTCAGTGTCTTTGTCAAGTAGGGACAATAGAATGCCTCTCTCATACCGTTATTGTGAAGATGCGAGAGGATCCCACTTGTGAAGATGTAACACAGAGCCTGGAACATTTTACTCAGTGTTAGCTGCAGCGATTGCATATGTGAGCTGTTATTATCATTGCTTCCTCATCACCCACAGAAAGCCAGAGGATAGCAAGGACCATGAGGCTGAACGGCTTGCTCATTCTTAGAGTGGGGACCTATGAAGACTGGACCCTAGCACCTCACTCCCAACACTGTGCCCTTCCTGCTGCACCTTATTTTGCAGGCTCAGCTTGGTGGTAGTAGCCACTGTTACCCCCAGCAGGTCTTAGCCTCGCTGCTCCCACTTCTTTCCTTTTAGAGCTTCTATATCTAAACCCAAGTGAGGTCAGTGTAGGGCCTAAGGACAGGATGGAGCTGATCCTGGTAATAAATCCTCTGAGAGGCCATGAGCTGTGCAGGGTCAGCTAGAGGCTTGCAGAGGAGGGTAGCTGCTCACCAGCAGGGGAGGATGGGTGGTGAGTGCACATGCTTTGTGCTTAGGCAGAGCCCCTGTCTGCCCCAGGAGAAGCTGTGTGTCTTCCAGAAGCCTTTTATTACCACTAGATAGCTCTTGGCTCTGCTCTTCCTTCGCTCAACCCCTCCTCACCCCAAAATATATCAAGCTGTATTGGAAGCAAAGCATATTTTCAGCCTTGCCAGTGCCCTTGGGGAAGTGGAGGGGAACCAGTGCTCTGTATTGGGATTCCAGCTCCTCTGCTCACTTCTACCCCCATGCTCACAAGTGCTGCTGCCTGGAAGGTAGGCAGGACCTGTCCACAGTCTCACAGACCCGGGCTGCTTCACAGCTGGCGTTGACCTAAACATTCCCCTCCGTGGTTGCTTGGAGATCATTAATTCTGCATCTTTGGAATTTAATGTATAGCTACAGCCAAGTCTTTCCTTATCTTGTCCTCTTTTTCTTCTCCTGCCAACACTGGGCTTATTGGTCTACCAGACAGACTGGAGAAGACAGCTATCAGACATACTAGATCTGTAGAGGTTAAGCATGCTCACAACTGTGATCTGAGCTGAGCCTCCAGACGGCCTCTGTGAGCTAAGTGGCCAGAGGAAGGGGAGCCTGAGCCTCTGCAGTGATGCATAAATCTGCCCCACATTGTAAGCTGAAGGGTACATCCCCAGCCCGTGCTGGCAGCCTCTGCAGTGCTTGCTGCTCATGTGAATGCTATACTCACCTGATGTCATAAGAAGCAGTGCTCATTGCTCAAAACAGACTGGACAGGGCCTTCAGAAAGCACATGGCTTGCTTTAGGAGTGCTGCCCCCAGCCTGGCTCAAAGCTGTGCATAGCAAACCCACCAGCATCTACAGAGTGCTTAAAATGCACCATGGGCTTTTCATTCAAAACTCATGGTGACAGGGCCATCATTGGCTTTACTTTACCATTACGATTCAGTTTAAGATTAGACAGCAAGGAAAGAACAGTTATAGAACCCACACTCAGACCTTCCTAGGTCTAGAGGTTACTTCAGAAGTGACTTTGCCTTCTTTCTGTGTAAACTATAGCATTCTCTAGTGACTCTGAAGGTATAACATTGTAGTGGGGCAGAGAATACATGAATTAATTTGGCTCCTTGTTAGGGTGAACACTGACTGTTAACTATACTTGCTGGCCTATTGTAGTAGGAATCTGGCCACATTGGTTTAACTGAGTTGAAATTAGTTATTTATTCATCTGTTTATAAAATGTAGTTTCATGAAGACAGGCAAAGCGTTTGAGCAAGAGCTGGAACCAGTGGTCCAGGACCCTGGTTCCATCTAACTTCCTGCTTTGTAAATACATGGCCTTTGTCTTTTCTGGTACACAATGGTTACCTTATCTCTAAGTACCAAGTCTGTACTCGAGGCAGGAAAAAGAGTGAAGGACAAAAATGAGAGGACAGTGGAATCCTTTGAATCAGAGTAGCAGCGCCATCAGGGCTAACTCTCCTTAATGGACTTTTGCTTCTATCTGATTGGCTAAAAATAGTCACATGATAGCCACTGGCTGTCCAAGAATCCAGACTGCAAGTACAGTCATCCCCTGCTTAGCAGGGCTTAGTCTTTCATTTTTTGAATTTAGAGTGATTTGAACGTGACAGAATTCAGTGGAAAACTGCACTTAGAATTTTGGACGTTGGACTTTCAGGCTGGTGCTTCCCCATGAAACTGATCAGGAACTGCAGCTCCCAGTCAGCCTCACCATAACTAAATCTGCTGTGAGCTGCATTGCCGTTGCTGCACCGGGCTTTGAGTCAGCCTTGTTAAGTGCATTTCTATCTGATACTATTTTCATTTTATGATGATCTTGCCAGGAGGTAGCTCATCATACGGAAAGGAATATCTGTATCTCTAAACAGGTACTGAGTCTCCTGAAAAAAAATTCAGTGATCTGCTAATGTAATAAAGGGCAGAGGATGGATGCAGAGCAGAAGCCAGCGGTGTTTGCACTGGGCTATGCAGTAATGACCTTAGTAATCCTTCACATCGACCCAGGCTTTTAATTTCCAAATATACTTCCACGTTGACTACCCCTTTTAATCTCCATGACAACCTTCTAAAATTGTAGGTATGAATTACTCAGGAGTCATGCAGGTCTGACACCATGGTTCACATTTTACACAAGAGAAGACTAGGGCTTAAAGGGTTAAGGGATTTGCTCAAAGTCATGGAACTAGGATTTCGAAAGTCCTAAAATGGATATTAGCTTCTGACACCCATTGTGACTTCAGATAAGTCACTTAACTCTGCTCTTACTTCTCCTGCTGAACAGCGGTGATAATCCTGTCCACTTTATAAGGCTGGGTGAGGAATTGAGGGCCCCCAGGGCCTGCACATCTTTTTTTTTTTTTTTTTTTTTTGGTCTTTTTGAGACAGGGTCTCGCTATGCAGTTGAGGCTGGCCTTGAGCTCACTTTTGTAGCCCAGGCTGGTCTCGAACTCACATTGATCCTCCTGCCTCAGCCTCCCGAGTGCTGGGATTACAGGTGTGAGCCACCACGCCCGGCAGGGCCTGCACATCTTAAATGTTCAGTAAATATTAGAAAAATGAATGATGGATGTAAAATAGACTCATGAATTTTGTTCACCACCTCTAAAGCAAATTATTTCTTTTCTTCAACTGACCTTTTCTAATCAGGTGAGTATAGCAATTATCAAATAACGTACACCTTTCCACCATGCACAAGTGATATGTAATTGCTATTAAACTGAATAGTTCCAGAAGGTATATTTTATTTT
>PVJA010021486.1:0-35503 GCA_004027025.1 Myocastor coypus | reverse complement strand
AAATAAATAAATATCAAAGAGGGAGTGCCAGCCCCACCCCTGGGGTACACTGAGACTGTGATTGAGGCTGGGCATGGTGGCACATGCCTGTAATCCCAGCACTTCCGAGGCTGAAAAACAGCAAGGATCCCTACAAGTCCGATCTGTGTAGTAAGACCATGTAGACCCTGTACTAAATACTTTAAAAAAAGATGAGCTCTTAAGAGGAAAACACATATAAAGTCAACAAAGTAGAGAGAGCCATGAAAACAGCAGGAATAAGTAAAGCTCAGAAAGTAGGAAATAGGATGAGGTCAGTGGGCTTGCACAGCCTGGCTCTGACTGAAGTTGGCCAAGCGTTCTCTTCTCCCACTTAACCATAAGTCTAAACAAAGAGATAAAGAAGGGTCAGGAGGAACTGACAGAGCAAGCGGTCACCTTAAAAAATACAAATGAAAGAAGGCCAAGAATGTGGCATTGTTCATATTAAACACTGAAAGAAAACATTACACAGAGGACAGGTTCTAAGTTTAGGTTTGACTCCGCAGTGAAGATAGAAGCAGAGAGGCATTTTGGCACAAGAATAGGAAAAGACATTTAGCACACTCTGCCCAGAATCTGGCTCACCAAAGCTGTACATCAAGTTATCATGTTGTGTAGCCCAGCCTCCAAACCCACAGTCCCTGCTGGTTCGGCAGCATTACTTTAGATCCCTGGCCTGCCCATCCTCCCACCCTGGGGGCCCAGACCCTGCAGAGGATTCTAAGGAAGTTCCTTATTTGCTTCCTTCCTTCTCCTTTCCTTGGAATGCAGCCTGTAAACACACTACACAATTACAAAGTCACAGCAGTTCACAATATTGACACAGACACAGCCTGTTCAATCCATAGCTGACAACTGTGAGTCCCTTTTATGTCAGTTATAAGATCAACAACTGCAAATACTGCAGGCCCAGATTGCTTCTGCCCAGAGTTTCAGGCATCCTAGGGCAAGAAAGGCTGTGCCTACAGAGCCATGGGGAGATAAGAACCAGCTAGGGGAGCTGGGAGAGATCCCGAACTCCTTAGCCAGCTTGGCACGTGTCCTCATCTGCAGGATAAACTCAAGGGCTCAAGGCTGTGCAGAAACTATGAGTGGTGGGCTGGGCACAGCACCAATGGTCTCATCTGTGCCCTGCCTGTGCTGGAGTTTTCTTTCATTTCATTCCACCTGTAGTTGGAAACTAAGTCCTCATATAGCAAGTTAGGAAAGAGAGAAAAAAAAATATGAACCCTAGTACTTGCTGCTAGTTCTTAGTTCAAAAGCCACTTTGAAACTTTTGCTGGAAAGAGTAACCCTGGGCTCTCCCGTTCAAAGATCAAGAGCTTTGTACTGCTCCAGGGACCTGGTAGCTGACAAATTCCTCACTCTTGGGGGACCCTGGTTTGACAGCGTATGGCTCCTTAGGCCTTTGTTCACACTACAGCCAATGGGATGTCCTTACCTGGTCCATGGCAACCTGGACCATGCTCATGGTTGCTAGATCATTCCCTAGGTTATGCTACTGAGAGTTCCCAAATTAGACAGTTCATGGGGAGGTTTCCACAGAGGCTCTCGCTAACTAAAATCTGTTCCCATCCACATCCACCCCATGTGCTTTTTCTATTAGGACCTAAATTAGAATGATCTTTATCCAAAGAAGACTTCAGTGAATTTTTTTTTTTTTTTTTTTTTTTTTTTTTTTTTGGGACAGGGTCTCGCTATGCAGTTGAGGCTGGCCTTGAGCTCACTTTGTAGCCCAGGCTGGTCTCAAACTCGCACCAATCCTCCTGCCTCAGCCTCCCAAGTGCTGGGATTACAGGCGTGAGCCACCACGCCTGGCTTTCAGTGAATTTTTTTAATATAAAGGTCAATTGAAATTAGTCCAGGTAGCAAATATTTATTGAATTTCTACAAAGACCTGGGTGTCTTATTCTCAAAGATCTCAGAATTAATAGAAAATGTGTGCTCATAATCTTACTTTTGGTGATAAAGTAGAGACAGTCCTTCCTTACTCACTTTTGTTTTTCCTAGTTTCAGCTTTCTATGGTCAACCATGATCTGAAAACATTAACTGGCAAATTCCCAGAAATAAACAAGTCATTTGTTTTAAGTTTCATGCCATTTTTTTTGTTGTGTAACAAACTCTCACATCACATAACCCTGCTCTGTCCCACCAGGATCCCACACCACAGGCTACCTGTCTTGTCCACTTGTCAGGCCCACTGTCACAGCGCTGTCTTCAAGCAATCCTTATTTTGCAATAATAATAGCTCCAAAGCGCAAGTTTAGCAATGCTCACAACTTAGACATGCCCAAGAAAAGCCACAAAATGCTTCCTTTAAGTGTAAAGGTAAAACTTCTTGACTATTAATTAAGGGAAAAGAATTATATACTAATGTTGCTACGATCTATGGTAAGAACAGATGGAAAAGGCATGAAGTTATAGGGCGTGGCTATGCACAGTGTCAGTCACCAATTTGGAGTGTAGAAACCTATTCCCCGGGCATAAATGGGGACTGTTATATCTTATTAACAAATTATATATTCAGAAGTGTTGCTTGCCAAAGGGCTTTCTAGATCTTCATCCTGAGCTGACATAGCCGTTTGCAGATTTTCATAAAAAGAAACTACTGCAAATGCTACGTTCATTCTAAAACCCTAGTCATACATATTCGTTCACCTAGAGAACTTTGAAAAATCACATTTCATAGAGTAGGGCTTTTATGAAGAAGTCCTCCAAATCAGCCTGGCTCCCCAAATGTGGGTCCTAGAAGGGAAACAAAAATATGCAAGAGTTTTTTTTTTTTTTTTAAATCAGTCCTTCTGGAATTCTTGGTGATACGTTGGCTGCCATGGTTGGGATGAGTAAGAGAAGATGGTCAGCACAGTGCGTTTTTGTAAGACTCAGCGTCTCTTCTTGCTCCATGTATGTTCACAACAAAGCATATGGAAGTCTTTGTGTGTGTGTGTGTGTTTGGGAGCAGATCACATGATCGCCACAGATCACTCCTTTGGGGTCCTAAGTGTGACCTGTGTAGTTTGTGAGAATGCGGTCCTTGGTGCCCTGAGAAGTTATTTCATATTATGCTAAGAATCTGTGTTTGAGGACCTGAGTCAATAAAATCTCAATTCATATCTATCTCAAGAAGGACTATCACTTTCCCCATAGGATAGTGTCTTAGTTACTTTCTTCTTTGTGAGCCAAATGCCTGACACAAAGAAGGAAAGGTTTATTTTATTTATTTTTATTTTTATTCTTTTGATACAGGGTCTTGCTATGCAGTTCAGACTCATACTGATCCTTCTGTCTCAGCTTCCCAGAGGTGGGATCACAGGCATGCACCACCATGCCCGGTCTCCATGGCTGGCACTGAATGCCTGGGGGTCTGGGACCGGCACTGGCATGCTGTACCAGGGACTGAACTTGAACTTGGGACCTGCCAGGCAGGTGCTTATGTGGCCAAGTTATCTCCCCAGCCTAGGAAAGGTTTATTTCAGCTCACAGGTTTTTATTTTTATATATGCTTCCTGCAGGATCTCGCTACACAGCTTGGACTTACAGTGATCCTCCTGTTTTCAGCGTCCCCAGCACTGGGATTACAGGTCTGTGCCACCACACCCAGTCTCATTGGCTGGCTCAGTGCACCCAGGGGCAGGACCTGCGCGGTATGTGGTGCCAGAATCGCACCCCAATCCTTATATTTACCTAAGCAGGTGCTTAGTAGGCTGAGCTATCTTTCTGGCCCTTAGCTCATAGTTTGTGAAGGTTTCAGTCCACAATTTGCTGGCTCTGAGGCAGGGCAGCATGGCACAGGGGCATGACAAAAGAAAAGCAGTTCAAGGCAGAGCAGCCAGAAAGCAGCAGTAGCAGCAGCAGCAGCAGCAGCATGGAACCTCCCTTTCCCTCTTATTCCATTCAGGTTACAAGTGTATTGGTCAGTACCACCCACACCAGCCTTCTCATTATCCATACCCAGTACTAGGCTAAACCAATCAGTGTATTAATTTAGCTATCACACTCTTAATCCATAAATCCATATTCACACCCCTCCAGTCTAGCCATATCTGTAAAGCCTCATCTATGGGCACAGGAGAACTTGGGGGGACATTTAGATACAAGCTATGACAAATATCTTTGTTTGGGTCTAGTCTGTCTATCAATATTGTATTAATGAACTTTTGAAAGAAAAGTATTTAAGGTAATCTTTCAATTGAAGAAATCTTTTTCAGTGTTTAACAAAACAAAGGTTCATCTCGTATTTTAGCTCACATTGTTTAAAACGTGTTAAATGTTTTCACAATATTTGACATTTGATTTTGATAAGTACTGTATGGCTTAGGAAAAGATTATCTTCCACAACAGCCCAGAGTGCTTTGTGTATTTGATACTAGTAACAGAGCTGTTAGTAACAGATAGCTATTAGTAACAGAGGCCTATCCACAATTTGTAAACTTCAGAACCTTAAGCATTTTTAAATGTATTGGCCCCCAAACCTGCTCTAGATCTTCACAAGGCCACTCCATCTTCATTTCTTTGACTTTATGTTATGTTTCTCCAAAGATTCACTCATGTGTTGATGTTATAGCATGGTGCTCCACACCCTGGCAGGGATGCTGTGTAAGTTGCTGTAGTTTTCTAGACTCTGAGGTAGTCTAGGTTCTGGCATATGGCCAAAGGCTTCAGAAAACAAATTTTGGGGCTGTAAAACCATACTGTCATGGGCAACATTACATTTTTCTCTTTTATTGAGAATGTCCATTTATTTATTGTATTTGTGAAACCTTTCTACCTGGTTACACTGAGGATAGGATTTACTCCCCGGAAACATGTATTTTCTTCCCAGTTTTCTCCCATCATTCCAACTACTTGGTGTTTTGTTCCAAGCCTCAATTCAGTTCACAGTGTATTGCTAGCTCATTCTTCCCAGGAACTGGGTACTTCTAGGTACCTAGAAAACTAGCGAGATAAGCAAGGTACTATGACCCACTTACAGTAACCTGGCAGCAGTGTCAACATATAAGCCATACTCAGCTGCAGTACAAAGTTACATATCATAAAGATCTGAGCTACAAACAAAATACTAAGGGATCAAAGAGAAAGGAACGTGCTATCAAGGGAGGCTTCACAGAAGCGCTGATGTTTGAGCTTACATATTTGAAATTTCCACATGTGAAGACAGGAATGCTATTCCAAAGCTTTCCCCAAGTCGGAGAAGCCTTGATTCTATTATTTACTTTTAAAATTATACTGTATATAAAACCAAGAAGAAACTTCAAAGCAGCCTTACAAAGATTGATGTGTATTTTAATGTTTACTATGAGTGATATTTTCATAGACAATGCAGTGGAATAAAACTGTAGTCATAGGCTAACTACCAGACTAAATTTAAAAAATATAGGTCTAAGTTTGTTTAGGAAGAGTGAACTGGTTAGAGTGATGTAACAGACTCAGTCGCTGAGTCCCATCAGTTACAGCTCTGATTGTATGCATTAACCTGGCAGCGAGGTGAATGTCTGACCTTAAGGGTCCACATCGTATCAGGGCCAATAAGAAATAAAAATTCTGATCCTCTGACCCCTATCACAAGTAGCCTTCTTGGCATGGACAATAGGCATGTGTGACAATATTGGTACATCCTGGGAGAAGATGCGTACATGGTATGAAGCCACGCTCAGTTTTGTGAACAGGCTTTGGCTTCCAGTACTTTCTTCCCTTTCATGTGCTACCACCCCTTGCATGAAATGTTCCATTTAATCCTATATGAACAAAGGGGTCTCTCATGTTTTTGCTGGACCTCTACGTTACCTAAACTGTAACCATTATATATAGGAGTTCTGATCTATATATGTCTTCCCCATTTAGCACGTAATCATTTTATCTCTGTAGAGCTAAGAATTGTCATGGTTAGTGGCACATTATTGCTCTAAGTTAAGCAAATGTACAAAAGCTGAAGCCAGATAATAGAATGTCTCAATGTCAAATCAAGATAAAACTTGATTTTATCCATCTGTGCCTGCATCATTCATGTTAGGCTGGGTTATGCTGCGGTAACAAGCAGTCCCCAAATTTCAGCGTCTTAGTTCCTGCCCACATAGCTTATTTTCTGCCCACACCATATGTGCAGCAAGGCCCTCCCCACTGTCATCACTGAGGCCTCCTGCCTAGGGAGCTTCATCTGGATGAATGCCTCTAACTATTGCATGCTGCTGAAGATGCTGCCCTTTGTCCCTTCTGCTCATGTGCATAGATTGAAACAGCTCACTTAGCTGGGTGGGAGAGGATAGTCCTGTTCAGGAAGATCAAGAGCCAGGATTATTGGGTCAAGAGCACTAATGACAACTTCAGCAGAACAGGGAACCAGCCCACGTTCCTTTAAAAATAGGAAACTAGAAACATATGGCTGAGAATATAGATAAAGTGTGAAGGCATGCATAGATTATCTGAAATTGGGTGCCCCGGGAGAGCAAGCAGGGAGGCGCAGTGAACTAACAGCGAGCTCAAGTTTAGAGATCTCTTAGCAGTCCTTGCACTGAACTGCATGCTCACATTGAGCAAGATAGTTATTCTGGCTTCGCTTCAGTACCTCCGAGGGAAAAAGAGACACAGCAATGGTAATGTCTCAGGCCTTCCTGTTCATCTGAGGGTTAATGGAAGTTGGGGGAAGAGGCACTTAACTCCATTTTCTCCTCCGTTCTGGAGAGAGCTGCCTGTTAAACAAAATGAGACTTTTTTTTTTTTTTTTTTTTTCTTGGAGTTCACAGTACATTTTCACAGTGACAAATTTTGCCAAGCTCACCAAAATTTGAGCTAAACCTGAATAATAAGTTGACCATTTATTTTATGGATTGGATGTACATTCTGCCGGGTTTCCAAGTGGCTATGGCAACAGAAGCTCCATCTATAATGCCCATCCACAGCCCTCATCTATAGCTCCCTTGTTTGTTCTGAAGATAATATACTGACTGAGTCTCTTTCAATGGCATTCTTTCCGTGCTTCTCACATGAGGAAGAGTTACTGCTGTTTTCCCCAGGAGATCTAAAATGACTGCATTTTTACATGTGTTATTTACTGTATACATTCTAATACCAAAATGGTCAATTCATTTATAATCTTTTTAACGTGCCTCAGAGAATAGAGGTCTGCTCTTATGTTTTGCTTGTGTGGGGAGTATTTTTTTTTTCAGCACATAGGTTTTACTTTGCAATTTACTAATTGATCTTATGTCCATGAATAGTTAACATTAATTATGTATAATTAGTGTATGATACACATATGAAGCTCATATTAGCATAATTATACTATTACTGCAATCAGCTATGTAGGCCCACAAAATATGATCGATGGTATATTCATATCCCTGGAATCTGTTTACCTGGCCTAGAGTGATGATATAAAAATGAATACAGTTGAAAATAAAGGAATAGCTCATCAGACTAAAGCACCTGCTTAGGCAGAGTGTAGAAGCCAGGGTTCGATCCCTAGCATGCTGTGCTGGCTTCGCCCCTGGGGTGCATTTTGAGGGAGATTGAGACTGGGTGTAGTGACACGCACTTGAAATCCCAGAGCTTGGGAGGCTGAAAACAGGAGGGTCACTACGAGTTTGATCTATGTAGTGAGACCCAGTAGACCATGTAGATCCTGTACTAAATACATTGAAACAAATACATCAACTAAATAAAAATAAAGATATATAAGCCAAATACTGTTAAGCACTAGAGAATATTTCCAAGAGCAAAGAGCTGGAGGTCAGTTGATCAGTTCTTTTGCTTTTAGCCTGGAAATCATTTTAGATGCATTCTGTATGATTTCAGAGCTCTTTCAGAAGTCAAGGGCTGTTTTATGTAAAGTGTTCTGACAGGCAAAATAATTCCTTTCTAAACAAATTCACCCTTGGCAGGCTTACTGTAGAGAACAAAACATCCATGCATAGTAACAAGCAACTATTCTAGGCATGAGCAGAATGCAAGGTGTCTGAGAGGCTGGGAAGCCCTCTGACAATGTGCGGATGGCCTAAAGAACTGGATGAAGCCACGGGAGCGAAGAAAGTGGGACCCGCTAGAATTACTAACAATCGCTCACTCTCCTTTGCAAATATCCTCCCGTTGCAGCACTCAAGTTTTCTCTTTAAGTGAAATAAGAATCATGAACAAGCTGTGCTTGAACTTGGACTTTCTGGTTAAGAAGTCGCGATCTAGAAAGCTGATCAACCTCACAAAGTGAAGAACCACAGCCGCTCACAGAAACAGAACCCAAAGTTTCACAGACAGTGAACATGGGAAATTGCTGTACTCTGAATCCTTATGTAAACCGATTTTTGTTCTTAGACTCAAACTAGCTATGAGGCCGAAGTAGGTTCTTTCTGCCCTCTAACTCCATCCCTTAGTTTCCTCAAATGAATTTTGAGGAACTCATCCTGAGAGCTCTTTCTCCGCTGACTTCTATTTTAAGAGCTGAGTTCAGCTATTATAATTTAGTGCCCAGTTTGTCTGGAATTCTTGCAGGCATTTAGAAGATTCCAAAGCTCCTAAACTTCTCACATTTTTACGTGGAAATATTCCCAATGGTAGAACAAAGTCAACTTGCTTTTGGGGACCTGAGAACTTAACTCAAAATAAGAAATATCTTTGTTTTTCCCAGGAAGTTTTATATATACTTTTTTTTTTTTTTTTTTTTTTTTTTTTTTTTTTAATACTGAGGAGTAAAGTCAGAACCTTGTGCTTGCCAGGCAGGCACTTATACTGCTGAGCTATCTCCCCAGCCCTATGTATATTTTATATTTCTCATAGAGTGAATGGCTTTAATCAGAAACACCTTAGTACTGTCAGTGGTTTATTACTGAGTGCAATGGATGGCCCAGGAAAGCAATTGTGTTTCTCTAACTAATTGCTGTTCAAGATTCTCTGTGGTACAAGGCTTTTGGGTGGAGGTCTCCTCTGTGTCATAGAAAGTCTTGGTACAACAGGCTAAAATCTTTGTTAAATATCTGTGGTTACAAACAACAGTATTAAAGCAAGTGTCCATCAATAGAGAACAGGTAAGATCCCCACAGTGAATTCCACATCACTGTTTAAAAATAAAATAAGTTACTTTATTACCATACAATGATGTCCATGACATACTTAGTATTCAAGAGAAAAAGATATATGATAATGTGATACCATTATATGTATTAAGTACAGGGTCTGCAGGGTCTCACTACACAGATTGGATTTATAGTGATCCTTCCTGTTTTCAGCCTCCCAAGTGCTGGGATTACAGGCCTTGTCACCACACCCAGTCTCAATTGCCATCTCAGTGTGCCCTGAGGGCAGGGCCAGCACAGCAGGCTGGGGACTGAGCCCCCTGCCCCTGCATTTCCCTAAGCAAGTGCTTTAATCTGCTGAGCTATCTGGCCAACCCCCCATTAGTATATTTGTAGAAAACATTTTAATTTTAGAAGCTTTGGATGGAGTTAAGTCTGAGAAAATTTGACTTTTCACAGAAATTCCCTTTTTGCACCCAATATGAATTACTACAAATCTAAAACAACTAATATAATCCTATTTTTAGAAAGAGATAAAAACTTCACAAATTGTAGCCCAGACAGAGACAAATTTGGATATTTCCATTCTCTCTTGAAATTGTTTTTCAGTTCTGTAGTGAACCCAGAGAATGCTGAGCCATGTACTCAGTCCTTAGCATCTTTATTTTGAGAATATGAGACAGAGCTTTGCTCAATTTCCCAGGCTAGCTTCAAACTTGAAATCTTCATGTCTCAGCCTCTAAGTAGATGGGAATACAGGTGTGTGCCACTGCACCCAGCTGAGATTTGTGTACTCTTAACACTAGAAGGGAAGATAAGATTCTAAGTGTTTTAGTTGGGGGTGTAGCTAAGCAGCACAGTGCCTGCCTGGCAAGCATGAAGTTGTGATTTCAATTCCTGAAGAGAACAACAACAATTCTAATTGGACATTTGATTGATTTTATATTTTAGGGAAGGGTCTACAGGGTGTTCAGGATCATCTTATTAGATTGGACTCATAGTGATCCAGCTGTTTACAGCCTCCCAAGAGCTGGGATTATAAGTGTGCGTCACCATGCCCAGTCTTTGAAGTTTTATTTAGTACTCTGGATAGATGGCTATACAGATTCATCTTGAACAATTCCATCTTGATGCCTTGGTACCATTTGTGGTAGAATACTTAGGACATATAGAAGAGGATCAGAGGATCAGTGACTCTCAAACTGACCAAGAAAACAAACAACTATATATATATATATATATATATATATATATATATATATATAATATAATATAATTATAATATTATATTATAATTAATATAATAAATGATTATATTATATATTGTTAAATATAATTATAATATATATTAGAAAACATATATATATATATATGTTTTATATATATATATGGGCTGATATGTGATATATATATCTCAGTGATAAGCACTTGCCTAACATGTGTGAGACCCTGGATTTGATCTTCAATATTAAAATAATGTATTTGGAAAATACATCTGCTTCCAGGGTTCCGGGTCATAGCCCTTGATTCAGAAAAAGGGGACTTTCATATTTCTCCTCGGCCTTCTCTAAATTCAACAAACTGTGACATCTAAGAACTCTTCACAGCACAAGGTTTTCTTTGGAGAGTTAGGAAGTTGACAGTGTTCATCTTAAAGCTCACTCCAAATGATACAAACTTTTGACCATCACAGAGAATGTGCTGTCATTCTCCATTTGTGAACCTGACTCAGAACTGAAAAATGTTTTCCAAGTCTATGTTTTACCACAAAACTTAATCATGTATTTTGCACCCACCTGGCATATTTAGTGTTACAAATGAATGTTTTAAATTACCGTGCCCATAATCTCAGCTACCTGGGATTGCAAACTGAGCCTGGAATGGGCAACTGTCTGCATGTTGTCTGAAAATAAAAAATAAATAAATGAGCTGGGGAAATTGCTAGGTGCCAAGGGCCATGGTTCAATTTCTAGCACCAAAAAATAAATTACTTGTCAAGTAACAGGGTTGATCAGAAAGCCATACTGTCCCTTAGCCCTGAATATTCCCTCACACCCTGCTATGATGCCACCTTAAATGATGTGTTTCATAAAGTTACCGCAAAATTGTCATTATGTGATCATTAAAACAAAGTACTTTAAGTACAAATGATATCCTCTTAATTATCCAATCATTTAATAAGCATTTATTTTCAACCATATATCAGGCATCGGGATGGCAGGAGAACCCAACAGTCTTAGCTCCTGCCTTCTCAGAAGTTACTGTCCACAGTGGGAGACAGACATGTGAGTGGGCCATGAAGGCAGTATGTGAGGCCCTAGGATGGGCTGTAGGATTAGATTGGGATCAACTGACAGGTGCTGGGGGATCAGAGGTGGTTTCCTGGAGAAGGGATATGCAGGTTCAGGTTAGAAGAACCAGTGGGAATCCGTGAGAGTTATGCAGGTGGTGGAGGAGAGGAGGGCGTTGTAGGTACATTACAGAGTAGCAGAGCCATGGTGCAGAGCAGGTACACTGAGCTCATGGAGCTGAAAGAACCTGAGCATGACAGAGAGTTGAGGTGAGAAAGCTTTCCATGTAAGGAGTCATTGGGCTGCATCATGAAGGATCTTGAGAAACTTGGTAGTGGGTGTAGACGTTGTCCTGGAGGTTAGGAAACTATGCTAAGTTTCTCACTAGGAAAGAGGCTGTGGAGGTGGTCTATCAGATGGGAGGCAAGGAGGCCAGTCTTAGGCATTGCCTTATTTGGACATTCTAAGCTTTAATTTTCTCATCAGAGAAAAGTGTAAAGCTCAAGGATGGTTGGGGGATTTCAATAGGATACTTGAAATATAAAAAGCCAAAGCAATGTCCAGCCTATGTTAGAAGATCAATATTATTTCCTGATCCCTTAAGAGTCTCATTTATATTTTTGTTGGCATATTGTTGTTATAACATGTTGATAATTGAATTGATACTGAATCACTGAATGATGGTGAGACCAATGACCAGGCCTGTCACCTACAAATTATTGGAATTAGAGACCGTGTTAGCATTCATGACAGTTGGAAACAACATTGGATATGTTTTCTTAGTCTGCAACATTGGATATGTTTTCTTAGATTATACAATGCAAAATGAAACTTCCCTTTAGACTTCAGAAAACTGTATCAGTCAAAAATAAAATAACACAAAAAATTAACCTACAGATAGTTGAAATCTCATTAGCAATATGCATATTTAAGATGATAAATAAAATCATCTTTGGAAATGTTATTTTCCCCAGAGCTGATAAGATTCATATTTTTTTCTCATTATTTTCTCGTTTATTTAGGTAAGCCATTCAACTAGCATCATGGATGCTATGCTTTAGGGAACTCTGAAGGGCCTTACCAAGATGGCAAGAAGATTAGGAGGAAACATAGAACAGTCTTCTGAGATCATCCTTTCCCAGCAAGAGGCAAAATTTTTCTAACAGAAGATTAGTGACTTAGCAGAAACACCTGGACCTTAAAATTAGGCTGATGTACAGAGAACACCATTATATTCTGTAGCTAAAGGTTAGTGACTATGAGCCAAGTGATGACATTTACTTTCTACATTCCACAGGAAGAATTAGTACCATATGGTGACAAGTCATTTGGAGGTTAAAAATCACAAGATGATAAATTGCTGCTTTTAAAATACAAAGTAGATTAAAATGCTTTTGGGGTTCCACTTGTTTTTATTGTATTCTTTTCTTTTTTGTTTTCTTTTTGAGAATTTTTACATTTAGTGCAATCACCTAGAAATCATTTAATATAAAATTGGTCATGATAAATATCATACGCACATGCAAGATACAGTTTTGGGTTACGAGTTGAAAAAGAAGGATTTTCACAGAAAATTCTTTACAAAGGATCATACATTATTTTCTCATATTTCCAAAGGTTCAGCTAAAGATAATCAAGCATTGTCTTTGTTTGGACTATAATATTTTTCCATCCTTTGAATAAAAAGCAATATTCCTGCTTAGTCTAACCTCCGCTGTTCTTCCTATCACACAGTGCTACCAGTTATGTTATTAGAGCATCATTCCTTTAAGGGAAGACCAAGTTCATATTAGTTCCTTAAGAAAGGATTAGCAGTTACTACACTGGTAATGGGTCTAAGATGACTGCTAGAGGAGACAGATCTGATTTTGAAAGTGGCCCAATAGGGAGACTACGGCTACCACCTCAGATCAACAGCTGCCCAGGCATTTTAGCTAAACTTAGCTGCAGGGGGTTCTAGGACAGGTGGTACTTTTCGTTCTTCAAAGACTACTGATGAATAGTCCAGTCCAGGGCATCTGTGTTTGAGTCCTGAGAAAGTCATTTAGGCAGTGACCACTGGCAGAGCTTTTCCTGGTTGGCCCCAAACAGACCCAGTGCACAGTCACAGACATTCCAGGAAAGTCATAATGTAATTTTTTTCTTCAAATGGATTCATGTACAAGCAACAGGGAACACAATGGAAATAGTGGCAGAGCAAAGGAATTATTGAACTTGTAGTTGAGGTGTAATGTTTATGCTTTAAAGATGGGACTTTGACAATAGAACCAAAGATCACCTATAATTAATTTAGCAGCTGAAAACAAGTGATGAGCTGAACTCAGGATGAAATGTAGGAGACACCAGCCAGCCAGCCCAATGCCCAATCTAAGGACCTTTCCTTTACTTCAAGAGGTAGGCTCCACAGTTAACTGTATTATAACCACATCTTAAATATATGTAAAAATATGCTTGGAATACTCGCAATGATGTCCAACCTTTCTTAAGCAGTGTGTTAGACAGCTTTGCATCAGTGGGACAAAATACACAAAATAAATCAGTATTTAAGGAGGAAAACTTTAACATGACTCACAGTTTTGAAAGTTTCTGTTCATTATTACTTGGCTCTGTTACAGCATAGTAAAGATCTTGTCACCCTCAGCCTCTGGGAAACAAAAAGCAACAAGCAGAGGCTAGGGTCCAACATCTGCTTTCTGGGCATGTCCATGACCTAACTTCCACCCACTAAACTCCACTCCTGAAGATGTGGAACCTCATCTCCCAATGGGGCCAGGTGTGAACAAAGCCTTCATCACATGAGCCTTGGAAACATTTTATATCCTAGCTTTAGCAAGCCCTGCAGCAAGTACTATATTAATTTTGGTTAATTTTCATAATAACCTGGGTATTACAATGAGCTTCATTTTACATATTAGGATGCTATAACTTGTAAGTGAGTAGCTTAACCTCAATTGCACACATAAGCAATTGTATTTGTTTCCTTGTATTTTTGAACCAAATTCTAGGCCTGAGTCTGGTGGCTTAAGCAATGTGTCTTATTTTAAGAAGCAAAGACTGCAAGTCCAAGGTCAGGTGTCAGGAAGGCCAATTTTGCTGGGGCCTTACTCCTTATGGTGTAGTTGGCTGTCCTCTCCCTGGGTCTTCATGTGGTTTTCCCTCTGTATGTGTCCTGACCTCTTCTTTTAAAGATACTTTAGGATAAAATTAGGTACTATTCTAGCAACCGCATTTCATGCTATCATTTCTAACATCTCAATTGAGTCCTATTCTGACATACTGAGGTGAGGACTTACATTACAGAAATTTGTGGGGGAACATAGCTTAGCCCATAGTAGCAATTTAGAAACATTTTTAGGCATATGTCTACTGTAGATAGTATGATTGAGTTCTAATAGTCAATGGCTCTATCAGCTAATGAGATGAGATAGAAACTGCTCTAAGTGCTTGAGCCAGGAAATGATTCTACAAGTGATGGAAGACTTGAGCCCAACAGAGACAACGTAGAGATGAACAAACTCAGGAAGAAGTCATGGAAAGGGGCCTTGCTGCTCTTGAGGTAGCCTGGGACCTTGGCCACCCAATGTCCTGGAACTCTTGTGGCCTGCCCTACAGGACTACCTTGACTACCAAGGACAGGACCACTGATCAAGAGACAGCACCTTAGTTACTTTCTTACTACTGAGACAATTCCCCATACTCGCAAGTTAGAGGAGGAAAGCTTTGTTTTGGCTCTCAGCTTGTAGAGGTTTCCCTAGTCAGCTGGCTCCAAGGCAGGGTGGCATGACAGAGAAGAAAGAGTTCATGGCAGGCAGGCAGGGAGCCACAAGTCTTCTTTAATCTCCCCCATCTTATTCCATCTAGGCTGCAAGTCTGTGGGTTGATATCACATGCACACAATGAGAATCTTCCCTTCTCAGTAAGTCTGCCATCCCCATGATCCAGTCACCTCTCCAAGGCCCCACCCATGAGCGGGGCTTTGCAGGGGACATCTAGACATAAGACATCATGTGGGATGCGACTCCACACACAAAAGGAACAAGACTTCAGCATGCTGCATAGCTGCCCTGCCCCAACAGGAGGCCCAAGCACCCCACAAAGGTGGCCCCTTCCTGCCCTCAACAGAGAACAGCAGGGAGAGGCAAACAAGGCTCTGAGACTTAACAGCAGTGGCCCACATAAGGGTTTGTTTATGTTTCTGTGTGGACCTAGTATTCCTTGTCTAGAGGTTCCGTGGCCTTTATAACATTGTCAGCTGAGTCCCTTTAAGAACTGTATGGGACAGAAGCATCTGAACTGTTTATACGTGCTTTAATGTCAAGATGTGGGGGCTTGCTTAAGTAAAGCCTGGATGTATTTCTCCTGTGCACATCGCAGACAGACAGACAGACAGACAGACAGACAGACACACACACACACACACACACACACACACACACACTTTGTACTTATGAACTTAGTGTCCTCCAAAGTACTGTTTGGACATAGTTCGCCCATGAGATTGTTCTCTAGATGAGCCAAAGCTTATGAGTAGCTTTAAGACTAAAAATATGACTTACCTGACAATTGCTTGAGTCATTCGCTGCCTCTTGTTTGCATATTTTCTCTTCCCATCTGCAGCTGTTTGACAGAGGAATATGCCTGCCGAAATCTGTGCTTCCAGGAGCATCAGAATCGACCCTGGACCTAGCATATATAGAGAGCCCTTTTGGGGGAAGGGGTGGGAAAGGGTGAATTCAGGTTTTGTGTGGCTGGAGTTCTTTGCTGCTATGAGCACATGGAAGGAATGGGATGTCAGACACATGAACAGAATCATCTAGAGCAGCCCACCTTCTATTCAGAGACTTTTGAAATATCTGGGCTGTTTTTCCCTGCTTAATGTGCTCCGTACTTTCCACAGTCAGACCCCACTGCTTGGTTTATGACCCAAGTTCTAGGAAGCTTGGGGTCAATAGACACTAGAGACACTAACGTTGTCAAAGGAGAAAAAAATGACATACTCACAGTAGGTAAGACACGCATCTCCCAAGCCCCGGAAGCAACTCAGGACAAGCGATGTGACGTAGTCTCACCGATCACACAGGCAGATTTCTCTGAGGGTAGCAGCTATCGATCCTCATTCCTTAAAGTGCAGGTCAACAAAGAACTAATTCCAAACAATTTTGTGAACAACAGGCAATTGTGGCAGTTACTGTAGGGACAGGGGACAAACAAGTAGCTGTGTACACAGGTAAGCACACACCAAGTCACCTATCACACTGACACTCCAAAAAATAGCAAGCATATCAGAGGCACAGATGATGAAACCGCATCAAATAAAGTCTGTTAGTGGATATAACTCAGCTGTGAAGATGCTGCCACACCCACAGAGCAATACTGCACTCAAAGATCCACATTTGTGACCCCAAAACATAATGATCTTGCCCAGTATAGCACTTTGCTTATTGGTCACCACAGCTTGCTGGGAGCTCAGGCTGTATTCTACCTCAGAGGCCCTCCTGTTAACTCTTGCTATCATACATCTTTTGCAGGGGCCGAGTTTATAGTTGTAATGGCTGTATACTCAGCATCCAGTACAATGCTTGGCATGAGGTGGGAAAAATTAATCTCTAAGGTGGCCTTTGAATTTGGAACATAAAGTGTTTGAAGCACTTTTCTCCCCATAGGACATGGGATTAAAAGATAAATAAGAAGCCTTACTGAATCTATTCTCAAATTTTGTCACAGATTGTGATAGTGTATGTGTGTGTGTGGGGGGTAGTATTTATTTATTTATTTATTTATTTATGTGTTTGTTTATTTATTTATTTATTTGAGACAGGGACTCACTGAGCAGTTCAGGCTGGCCTTGTGCTTACTTTTGTAACCCCCGGTTTGGGCTCAAACCTGCAAAGATCCTCCTGGCTCAACCTCTCGAGTGAGTGCTGGGATTACAGGCATGTGTCACCATCCCTGGTTCTGGGGCCACAGGGTAGGCATCCATATCTGAAGCCAAGATGGTATGCCCAGGGATCTGCAGTTGAGACTGAATGCCATGTGGGGCCAGGGATCAAACTCAGGTCCTTAGGTTTGCCAGGTGGGTGCTTATACCTCTGAGCTATCTCGCTGGTCCTTGGAGCAGAGTTTAATTAGAAACAGAAATTTGGATAAGAGGTTTTAGGTTTGGAGTGTCTAGAGCTCTGTAGAGGTCATACATCATTTTCTTCAATTTAGTATACCTATGAGAAGTTGATATTAAAACAGTTTTCAACATGGTTGGTCACTGAGATCATTTGCAGAATTTTAAAACTGCTGATGCTTTGGTGCTGGAATCCTGAAGGAACTGGCCTGAGGTTTAGCTTAGGCAGTGGAGTAGTTTAATCTTCTCAGATGATTCCAGTGTGGGGTCAAGGTTGAGAAGAGTCTTTTGTTTTATAGATGTGTGTACTCACTCAATGTTACTTGTGGTGAATCTCAAGTGACCAGATCTTAAGTTATTTCCATCTTTCAAATTACCAACAAAGGCAGACATATCCCATCTTCCTGAAAGTCAGTATGATGCTCTTATAAACACCATGTTTGCAGATTGGGGGCATGGATCCAGAGCCTACCTTCCTCTTCTTTAATGAGTGATCTCTCTCTCTCTCTCTCTCTCTCTCTCTCTCTCTCTCTGTCTCTGGCTCTCTCTTCTGTTTCGGGGTTCCCTCTATCCTCCTGCCCATGCCCCATGACCTTGTTCCATCACTAGATTTAGAAAGGAACATGGAGTGGATTTACTTTAAATCACTATATCTTGGAGTCACAAATGGCATTTTCCTTCCCTGAGGTCTCCCAAAAGCATTTGATCTTAAGGATTATTTCACTAATCAGTGGAGAACAATGGTATAAAATAATATGATACAATGAATTAAGGTTCCTGAAGTTTCTAATTTATTGTTAGTGGTAGTCTCTGCTCTAGAGAATATGGCCCTCCCCTCTGGACTGGTGATGGGAGGCTGGAGCCCACTAAACCTTCTCCTTGGCTTTCAATGTAAAGAAATCAGATAAAGAACACACCAAGATATAGCACCATAACCTCTCCTCTGCTGCAAATGATCCAGGTGGAGTGACAGAGAAGCAGGCCTTTGTTCAAACTGAGCCAGTTGTTCTGAGACCTCAGGCCTTGCTCGCTTCTTGCTTCACAATTCTCATGCCACCCTGGGCCTAAAACACCTTTAAAAACATTACCTCTATGAAAAATATGTTTAAAATAGTAATCAATTCAAATACAAATATACCTAAGATAAACTAATACCATAGCCTAAGCTTTAATATTGAATATTTAATATTTTGGTCTCCCTGATGTAAGAAACTGAGTGAATAAGATCCGAAAGGTACAATGGATACTGTGAAAGGGAAAGAAGAAAAGAAACTGCTCAAAAATAAAAGAATAACTGGGATGGTGGGAAGGAGAAAAAAAGGATAGATAAGATGATTATACTGCTAATTTCTATTCATTGAAAGGAACAGCTAGTGTTTGTATCCTACCAATGATAGATGCCTATGTCTGGTAACCTTACATGCCTGCATTTGGTAATCTGAGAATCTACTTCGAAGACAACAATATGCAATATAATAACCATTGAACAGAGCTATTGTCTTGTTCTGAAATTCTATATCATTTTTATTTTTTTATTATCCTTTTTAAAATAAAAAAGATCGAGTTCAGGTGGGTTGGTGTGTGTCTGTAATCCCAGCACTTAGGAGGCAGAAAACAGTAGAATCACCATGAGTCGGAGTTGTGCAGTGAGATCCTGCACAAAAAATAAAAAAATAAAATTAAAATATCAGCTAAGTATCATTCTTACATCAGCTGCATGTCTTGGACTTCATTGTTGTTATTATTGCTATTGTATTTAGTATAGGGTCTACAGGGTCTCACTATGTAGAGTGGACTCATAGTGATCTGCCTGTGTTCAGTCTCCCAAGAGCTGGGATTACAGGCATGGGCCACCAATCACAGTCTTGGTCGCTGTCTCAGTGTGACCCAGGGACAGGGCCAGCACGGCAGGCTGGGGATTGAACCCTGGCTGCACCTGCCTATGTAGATGCTTTAATCCGCTGAACTATTTGGCTGGCCTTTAGGCTTTGTTATTGTTCCCACTTTACAGAAGGCTAAGCTGATACACAGAGGCATTAAATACTTTTTATGCAGCATAGCATGAAGCCTACAGTTATTGACGCTCTGGTTTTCCTTGGGCAATGAGACTTCTGTGTGAGAGCTGTTAACCACGTGCTGGCCCAAGAATCAGTAATGGTCCAGTTGTGTGTCACACCCAAAGATGAAAGAACAGGGCACTGGCTTGGCCCCGGCATTCTTTATGATGACACTGGCAGACGAGATACGGTGCACCCAGGGTGGTACGGCCATAGACTATGATGACACTGATGAAGGGAGGAGAGACCCATGTGTACTTCTGAAGTTCAGCATCCTGAAGAGAATGTGGTCCTTATGTACTATAATGGAATACTATTCAGATATAAAGAAAGATTGCAGACAAATGTAGGAAGGTATAACGTTGAGTGAACTAAATCAGACACACAGCTCAGCACCGTAGGGTGCCTCGCCTTTGAGTGAGGCTAAGTGCAAATAAGGAGATTGCTAGAGGATGGCTAGGAGGAGAAAAGGGGATGAATTTCTGAAAATGGTAAGTTGCCCAAGACAACAAATGTGAGGGTGGGGGAGTGTAGAAGGGGAAATGAGTAGAATAAAGACATACCACTTAGAGTAATCTCAATGAACATAACACTTATGCCACAAACATGAGCTGAGACTAATAACATAATAAAAATGAAAATGGAGAAAGGAGAACTAGAGGAGGGAGGAAGGAGAGACAGAGAGGTGATTAAGAAAAAAGAACCTCAGCTGGGGAGTTAGCTCAGTGGTCTAAGCACTTGCCTGGCAAGTGTAGGGACCCGGGTTCGATCCCTACTGCCACATACTATGCTGGTCCTGCCCCAGCCACTGAAACTGGGCATGTTGGCACAGGCCTGTTATCCCAGCTCTGTGGAGGCTGAAGCAGGAGAGTCACTAAGAGTCTAATTTGCCCAGTGAGAACCCATACCAAATACATAAAATTTTAAAAAAGAAAAAAGAAAAGAAAAGGAACCAAGGTGTATTATGCACAGGTCCCCACTGCCTAGGAGAACCGGGATGCACATAGACTGCAAAGATGAACTAATGCATAAATAAAGTTAAGGGTCCTGATGGAGTGGATTTGAATTGTGTCCTGGTCTGAGAGAGATTTAACTGACTATCCTACAAAATAGATATTATACAGGCAGGATAATTGAGGCAAAGGGAAGAGACATGATTTGCCCAAGTTCCTATAAGTGACTGAGTTCTAGATTGAAAACAGTGCTGCCCCTGAATGCCAACTGGGCTTAAAAATGTGGACCTCTGTCAGTGTGAACTGAAACAGGGGCAGCAGCAGGGCTCAGCTGAGAGAAATCTCAGCTCGCAGGCTGCACAACCAGGTTCACATTCATTCTACTGAACTGCCCCATGTAGGGCAGCTACACTTCTGAGGAATTCTTCTTCTGCTTAGCCTGTTTCAGCATCTTGTCCAGAAGTGGATGTAGAGAGTAGATGATGCCCAGGGAAGCTTCATCAAATAAATTATCATAGTTGGCTAAAAAAAATTAAAACATGTCATATGTATGAGTGAAGCGCTTCACAAATGAAAAATGATACATAAACAATGACCGTTATCTTAGAAAAGTGTCCATGAAATGATCTGGTTCTCATCCTCTCAGGGGGGAATGGCTTTAATTGACAGTGTTGTCAGAGTGTGTGGCCGCCCTTCCTGTCCTAGTCGCCCTGTGAGGCCGCATCTGTGCCCCAAACCTGCTGGCTTCAGGGTGCTTCCCAAAGGAAGAGTGACTCCCGACATGTTTCTTCTTTAGGGTTTGAGAGTGGTCCTTTGCTTTCGTAGAAGCTGGGGGTGCCTCCGGTGCAAGCCGCCATCCTTGTCAGTTTGAAATACTGAAAATGATGAGGAGAAAAGAAACAGGCTCTCTTCCTCAGCAACACTTTTCTGCATTCCCTTGAGAAAAACCTGAGGTGACTGTTAACGCTATCAACATTTTTAGAGGCAAGGAGGGAAAATCCAAACCCACAGTGTGCGGAGGAAACGGCCTGGGTCTCAAGTCGCCCAAGTGCCCCACGTTGATCTTTCTGGTATTTCTGCAAAGCACTGTAAGAAATGGCCCTGGATATTTTCAGTAAGAGCTCATCCTTTCAAATATACTCTTTTATGTCCCTTACTTAGATTTGAGCTCCATTTTCAATTTCGCCTTTTATTTTTGGTTATTCCTTTGCTTGTGTGTCTAGGCGTCATTCTTCTCTCAAGAATAAAAAGGAAAAGCCAAGACAGAAATTCTTCATATAATTATCAAATTAGGGCTTATTGTGTGTATGTCTTTTACAACTCTACTGTATTTCCCTTCCTCAAAACAGAGGCAGCTCTGAAGCGCAGTTATGAGCCTGTTTACACCACCCAGATATCAAATTGACTTGCTAATGGTAACTCTTACTTGGTATCCATGGGTTACTGTGTCATGTGATTTGACATCAAGTACAGACAGTGCTGATTAGGAGCATCCAGCTCTGTCCAACTCCGTGCATCACTGAACCATCTGGTCATTTATTCACTAATAAGCCCCTAATGGCCCAAATATTCACCGGCCTGTCATTGTGACATGGCATAAAATGCCTACATCTTTCAACTCGCTTTGACATGTTGCTTGTTTCACATCAAAACCCGTCATTTACAGGAAAAGAGCTCAGAGGGGTAAAAACTTGACCTAATCTACAGTGTTAACACAAAGACAGAGGCTTGGTTATCTAGTAGCCTGACTGAAAGCATGTAAATGGGCAGGAATTCATTTTGTACATTTTTTTTTTCCATTCTCATTTTACAACATTCTTTAAGTTTGGTATCATCCCTAATATGGGATTTTATGTGGGCTCTGTGTTGAAATACCTATCCTGTATCTGTTTAAATAGTAAAGAGGGCTTTAAGAGGAAAAAGCTTCCTGGAGACATGGTGCTTGCCTGTTTACATTTAAATGTGTAGGAAAAAAATACAATATGGATCCAAAGAGCTTCTCTGTGCAGTTCTCAGAGGACTCTTTACCATTTGTTATTTTAACCCTCTCTTATTCTCTCTGCTTTTTTAGCTACATGTGCTTTTTCCTCCTCATTATACTAGTATGTTATAGCAATTTGGGATTATTCAAGATTAAGGCATTTGACATTATCAGGAGAACTATAAGGAAAGGTTGGAAGTTTCTGTTTCCATTTACAATCACTGGGAAAGAGAGGCCAACACTCTGCAAGTAGCCATATTGGTACAAACAGAATTAAAATATTAAAAACTGGAGGGGAATACAATGGGCCGAAAAGCAGCAATCGGTCACATTCAGTGCTGTTGGTTCTTAAGTGGAATTAAGACATCGTAACTGACGGTCATTAACTGATTTTAGATGGTTCCAATTTATAGACATTATTAAAATAGTCATTGTCCTATAAGAAAAGTTCTCCTCCATTTGTCTCTTTTAATTCTTTTAATGTAGTTCATATAAAAAGTTTTTAAAAACTGCGTGCTGGCATACTGTAGGCTGGGAATACCGTTTTCCAGCTGACTCTCCCTACAGTTCACCGAGGCCCAGTTCCCCACCTTCCTTTCCCTATCACCAGACTAAGAGGACAGGAGTGTCTTTCTGAGGATTCCACGTCCAGAGTCCCATGGAAATCGAAGAGGTGGTGGGGTGCTATAGATGGCGGAGCCAGGGCTTTTCAATTCGGCATAAAAGATGGCAGAGGTTCCAGGTTGTATTTCTAGCTGGCTGACTCCCTTGTGTGTGCGTGGAGCCGGAAGCAGCGCTGCTATTCTGCTGAAGGCTTGTGTGTGAGCAGAACCAGAGGACATAGAGTTGGGCCCAAATCACTAGCACCTTTGTGCTTCTTGTTACTTCCGGTGGGCTGAAGTTACTAGCAGTGCTTCTAGGTGAGATGGAGGCAAAGTTCACAAAGGCATCTCCCCTGAGTCAAAACCCACCCTGGTTTGCTGATTTATTGGTGTCAGATCTTTTTAAAATAGAGTAGTTCTTTGCTTCAAGGCTGGTTTGAAAAACAAAAAAGCAAACAAACAAACAAACAAAAAACCCAAAAAACAAAACAAAACAAAAAAAACAGTTTCCCTCTGTCTCAGAGGCGGCGGTTTTTTAAAAATGTATTTAGTACAGGGTCTACAGGGTCTCACTACATAGATGGAACTGATAGTGATCCTCCTGTTTTCAGCCTCCCAAGCGCTGGGATTACAGGCGCAAGCCACCATGACCAGTCTCAGTTGCTGTCTCAGCATGCCCCAGGGGCGGGGCCAGTGCAGTACGCCGAGTATCAAACCCAGTCCTTGCAACTGCTGCTGTGCTATCAGGTCGGCCCTTCAGAAGTAGCATTACATTTTTTTTTTCACCACTAAAAAAAAGTCTTCCATGTTGGTCATTAATGTCCTCGTCCTTTCAGGATCACTCCTTTGCCATTTTTAGGTGCATGAAAGTTGAGCACAAATATCACTCAATCTTAACCTTTCCAGAAGGCAAACAAATCCTTTTCTTTTCTATACTGTGAAGCTGAAGGGAAACTAGAAAACCCCTTGTTTCTTTGAGAATTGATATTCCTGATTTCTAGGATGCTCCTCATTTAAAATACTTCTTCCTGTCATGCCTTTAATCAACCCAGAGTAAAGAAAACTGCATTCCTTAAGAGTTTCTTGAGAAAATTTATACTTATTTGTTCACGCATTCAGTAGAAAAGCATTAAGCTGAACACCTAGTAGTGTTCTAGATACATGGTATATAAAGATGATTAAGATATTGCTGCCAAAGGAACCTAACAGTCTTTTTTAAATGTGTGGTTTGGGGACAGAAGACTAGAAATCAACAAATGAGGGAATTGTCAAAAGAAAAGCTGGGAATCATAATAAAGGTTTGGTTATACAAAACAATAAAAAAAGGAAAGTTGGAGGTAGTATAGGAATACAGAACAATAAATAGGGTGCCTGTGTATTGTTGTACCTTTATCTTTCTCTAATACAAAAAAATCTACCACATGAGACTCAACCATTTCCCATGTCCCCTCTCTTCCTTGTTTACATGCACTTTTCACACTATTAGTATAGGAAAAGCGTATCCAGAGTATAAAAGTGGCCTAGTGTGTAATGGACAGATAAAGGGAGAGAGATAAAGAGAAAAGAGGGAAGAAGAAGAGAAAGAAGAGGAAGGAGAAGAGAAATAGCAACATAAGTAGAGAGAGGGAGGGAAGAAAGACTTGGAGGAATTCCTAGACCCCCATTCTCCAAAGCCTCTAAATTCGGTGCTTGTAAATCCCTGATTTGCACAGTGATCCATGGCCTCCCCGACAAGAGCTCAGCTGCCCAGTCTTATACTGTGCCTGACAGGACATGAAGAAGCCTGACACAGCAAGCATGCACTCCTTGCTCTTTCTCATGGTATGCACATGGCACCTCTCCTTAAATCACTTAATATTTATGATTATCTTCATTTATTTCTATTATGTTTTCTTCTTAGGGTACCTTTGTGTTTTCCAACATGGTTTTTGAGTACTGCGATCAGTGATGGGATCCTTAGTAGTTTTGTCCATGGTTTTGTTTTTCCAGCTGGAGGCAGAACCATTCATTTCTGAGATTCCAGGGTTCATTTTGGTGATTCCAAGATCCTGAAGTAATTGTGAGGGTCATGAAAGTGGTAACTAGACTACACTATCAGGTGGCTAGTGCTGATATTCAGGATGATACATAGCTGGCAGCTGGGAGGCGAAGTTTGTACCAGCATCATCTACGTGTGTCACAATAAGAGGCTGACCATCATTTCTTAGAGTGAACTTTCTGTGCTTGGAGAACATTCAGTATAAGGTGAATGTGGCACCTATATTTCATTTCTAAAACTTTTATAAAAAAGGAAAACTAAAATCATAGGCACATGTGATAAAATTATCTAAGTGAACCAAATATCTAATTTCTTTCAACTGTGATATATATAGATATAGATACAGATATAGATATAGATATAGATATATGCTTAAAAGTGCAATTCAGTGGCATGAATAACATTTATACTGTTGTACAGTCATTACCAATATCAATTTCTAGAAGTTTTTAACCACCCCAAACAGAAAATTTGTGCCCATTAAATTATAAATTCCCATTCTCTCAGCTTCTGGTAGCTTCTAAACTCCTGTTTTTATGGAGCTTAGCTATTTTATATATTTAACAGAATTAAAATTATATACACTATTGGTCCCTTTATTTTTGTCTTATTTCTTTCTGTATAATGTTTTCAAGGTTGAATGATGTTGCAGCATTTGTCAGAGCTTCATCCCTTGTTTTTTTCTTTTTTGGCTAAGTAGACTTCTGTTGTGTGTATATGTTATATTTGGTTTATCCACTCATCTGGTGGTGGGGATGTTTGGTTTTGTTTCCAATTTCTTTTGCCTGATGAGAATATATTAAAAATGGTGATAAAAACCTGAGAAAAGATAGTCATGACCTAAGTAGAAAGAAAGTATAGGATAATGACAAACAGTTCAAGTTCTAGTGACAGACTGAATTCAAATCCTACCTACACTTTCGCTAGTAATCCACACCTTTCTTACCAGATTCTCCTTCTTGACCTTACCTTGGGTAAGACGACTTCACCTCTTTGAATTTTAACTTCTTCCTCTTTAAAAGCGTGAAATATAATACTCAATTGCATTGGGTTCCTATTGGAAATAAACTTATTAATGTAAACCATTTTGAAATTTTCTTGTAAACAGCACTCAGTAAACAGAAGCCCTTTATTTACCAAGTGATATCTGAAAATCAGACATCTTTCACAGCACGGAGTGTGGAGCAGGGAGTGAAAAAACAACACTTCAGTGATCCACCACTGGGGGTCTACTGAGACAAGGGCCTCTCTAAGGTTATTTTCAAGCTTCAAAGTTTTATATTTAAAGTTTTCAGCCTGCTTTTGGGACCTAGAAGAAGGAAATAACATGTCTTAAAAATCAGAGAGAAATACTCAATGCACCACTGATTTTTCTGAAGCTACAGTTGGGATATGACTTAAAGGTAGCGAATCAGCATATATTGGCTTTAGAACGAGCATCATAGAAACAAATTTGTAACTGCCTTTCTACTTTTGTGGTGCTTTTCAAAACACTGCTTGTGTGTTAAATTAGAAATTTGAGAGCAGCATAGATTGAGATTCAGAAGGCAAATCTGTTGAGTTTTAAATAGTTATTTCAGATATGCACTATTATTCCTAAAAATAAGAGTGATTCATTAAATACTCATGGTATAGATGGAGAAGTCTACCGACATCTCTCCTCTTCTGTTATTTGCTATGAAGCTTCCCAGCCAGGAATTGCACTTCTATGCTTTTTATAGCCGGGGAGGCCATGTGACTGCTTCTCCTTTGCAATATGAGCCCAAGAAATACATCATTTCAAAGCTGGCCAGATGGGAAATAGATAGACCTTATTTGCCCTCATTTCCCCAACCTCTGGTTACATAACTCCCTCCTCCATCCCGGTTGTCAGAACAGAGAGCTGCAGATGGAATCTGCAAGCAGAAGAAAGCTCCTCAGCTGGGTAAACCACTGAAGGACTGCAAAATTAATTTCCATTTGTTAAGCCATGGAAATTCTAGGTTTTCTTTTATACCATTAGCATTACCTTAACTATACACTAATAGACAAAGAATGATTCAGATGTCAGAGGATCACCGACAGCTGTGAGCATTTTTTTTTCTCCTTTTAGAAACTTTTGGTTAACCTTCTTTGACATTCAAAGTTCCATTCATTTAATCTTGTGCCAATTATTGAAAGTTAGCACAGAAATTCTATTTTAGAAGAAGTCATTTCACTTGGGTGAGAAAAATAGAAAAACCTAAGGAATTGTGGAAGGCAAGATAAAATGAAAATCAAAAGGGCAGAAAAGAAAATAGTTCCTAGATGAAGCCAATGAAGAACTTGTTTCACGGAGGGGGGGGGGATCTGAACAATGCTGGGAATTTACTGACAACTGGTTCTGGAGATAATTAGAAAGACAGAAAGGGCAATAATGATGGTCAAAATAAGGTGACCGGGGTGAAAAAAAATGGATAAAGTTAGAACAAAAATATACTCAGAGATATACAAGGTTAAGAGAGTGCAGTAGTTAAGAAAACAAATTTGAAATTTATTCAATATTCCTTCTAAATATATTTATCTACAACTGAGATAAGCCCTAAAAGATGAAAGTTTCCCTTACTTCCAAAGAACTTACTGTTTACTGACATAAGCAGGTATAGTGTCAACCTGTGTCTCCATGACAACAAATCACTTTTTGTATCTCTTGGCTTTCACACCTGTGCAATGAGAATAACAACCCTTTAAGATTATTGCAAGAATTGAAGTGATGAATTTGGAGCATTTAACAATAGGTCTCATGTGTCATACATAGAAAGCTCTCAAGAAAGGTTAGTCGCTATAGTTAGGTATGATAGTAGTGGTGGTGTTAATGGTACAGTAGAAAAAGTAGTGGTGTTTGTACTGGTAGTGAGTTTAGTAGTAGACTACAGATGCCCAACCAGCAGCCTACAGACCAGATCTGGTCTCTAAACCAGTTCTCACAGCAGCAGGTGGAAGGCACTCCAGCAAGCAGAGCGTCATCCATATTTACAACAGTTCTCCATTGCCTACATTCTGACCTGAGCTTTTCCTCCAGTTAGATCAGCCATAACATTAGATTCTTGTCTTAGTTACTCTTCTCTCATTGCTGGGACAAATACCCGACGCACAAAATGAAGGAAGAAAAGGTTTATTTAGCTCACAGTTACTGGAGGTTTCAGTTCATTTTTGTCTGGTTCCAAAGCAGAGAGACACGTGGCAGAGAGCAGCAATTCATGGCGGCAGAACGGTAACAATGAGGTGACAGAGGCAATGGAACAACCAGGGGAGCAGAGAGCAACAGCCAGAGTCTGTCCCTCTGTCTCTTTTTATATTACCTTCAGGCTGTCTGCCTTAGGATATCTACCCTAGACCACACCCATAATCGCAGCAGTACTCAGACCCATAATCTCATCAGTACTAAAACACATTATCCCAGTGGATTATGACTCAGGTCTTAAATCCTAGAAGTCCCTGTCCTGTGATTGCATGAGGCTTTGCGGGGACAACTAGACATATACCATAACAATTCTCATAGCAGCTAGAACCTTACTGTAAACTATGCAACAAGGTGACCACTCCTTATGACAATCTAATATAATAAAGAAAGAAATAATGTACAAAATAGATGTTATGCACTTGAACCATTTTGAAACCACCTCTTCCTTAAAGCACCTCCTGCTCCTCATAGAAAAAGTTAGCTCCCATTAAATTGGCCCTTGGTACCAAAAAGATTGGGGATCATTTGGGAAAGAGCAGAGAGACTGTATTGACAATTGTGAGGATTGGAGTTGGAAATTATATTTTATCCGTATTTACAAGGTCTTTTAGAATATCAGGTCAGAGACTGAATGCTACTTTTAGGCAAGAAAATCTACTGGGGCTTTTTATCAGAAAAATAAGATGGCAACACTGAACAGAATGGATTTGGAGTAGGAGTAGGCAAAAAGCACAAAAGCAAAGAAGCCTATTATGGAATCATTAAAATTATAATTGCAGCCAGGCATGGTGGCGCACGTCTGTAATCCCAGCACTTGGGAGGCTGAGGCAGGAGGATCAGTGTGAGTTCAAGACCAGCCTGGGCTACAAAAGTGAGCTCAAGGCCAGCCGAAACTGCATAGTGAGACCCTGTCTCAAAAAAGGAAAAAATGTAATTATAATAGACAAAAGCAATGAAAGTGGAAATTGATAGGTTGTTCAAGGACAACATTAAGGTTTTCAACTTTTGTTAACTCAAAGGGACATTATCATGATGAACTAGGGTAGGAGAATGACAGGTTTTATTTTAGAAATTGTTGATATTACTGTTTTAAGTTCACAACTAATTATTTAAAAAAAGGAATCTACAAGGTGTTTTCCTTTTCATTGTCACAATCAGGAACTCAGAGTTTGGTCAAATGGAAGAGTCCAGTTAAGTTACCTGTACAGGGTCCCCTACCTGGAGATACAACTTGTGGAGCTAATGACAAACAACCAAGTGCAAGTAAAGAAATGCATAGAGGGATGGAGCAATGTGACTTTATGTGATTGATTGAGCATTAAGCTTTTGGGGAAAAGCTTGAGAGATATTACACAGACCTTATTATAAAAGATAGGGTCAATGATAGGGGCCTTGGGTTATAAATAAAATGTATTACATCGAGTGTAGAGAATTTCTTAATATATGCGTAGTATCTTGGGAGTCAGGTGAGAGTACAAAATAAATGTGTAAGGAGAGCCCTAAGTGGGAATGACAGTGCTTCAGTGAACAGTTGGGCTTAGGAGCTTGCTGTCTGGACTGCTCTCTCTGCTCTTTATTCCAGCAGAGAGGTCAAGTTTAGCAATATAAAGTAACTCGGCACAGTGGCCCTCAAACTTCAGTGTGCCTTAGAATCATTGCCCAGGGAGCTTCAGGACCTCAGCCGCTTGGTAGGTCTGGAAGGAGGCACAAGTTCCTAGGTATGGCTGCTGCAAATGGTTTGCAACAACCATGTCAGCAACACAACCAGGGAAAACAAAGATTAAGAGTCACTTATTAGCTTTATTATTGCCTTTTTGTAACTTTTGAGACAGTTTATTGGAGTTTGAGAATTGCAAAGGGCTTTGGCTAAGTAGCTGGTGAAGAAATAGAAGATGTATATGTATATATATATATATATATATATATATATATATGTATGTTTAATTAAGTTGGTTTACACTGAGTTACATAATTCTAGAGGAAAACAAGAAATGTATAAATGTTATCCTTTGACCAACACTTGAATAAGTTCTTCATTCAAAGAATCATGTTAGATTTTGAATGGTATTCAGAGACACTGTTCTTGATGTCTTATTGAATCTATAGAGGATTTGGCAAAGAAAATTTACATATATGGTAAATAAAGACACTAGGGTGATCGTGGAAGGGACATCCAAATATCCAGATGCAGTGAAGCTTCCCAGAATGAGAATTAAACTGAACATCGAAGATATGTGAGTTTATTCAGGTAAAAGTTGCAGGGATTAGCATGGGGGGGGGGTAGATGACAGAGGGAACAGCAAGTACAATAACCCAAAGCAGAGTGGAGCATTCCAAGAGTAAGGGGCCCAAGGAAACTCATCAGGATTAAAGTACAAGCCTACAGTAAGACCTGCCATGTGTGAGGCTGGGCTGATGATAGATCATTCAGTGGATCATAGACTATGTCACAAATCTTGGATTCTCCATGAAAACATAATGAGGAGCCACTGATGGGTTTTCAAGTAAAAGCTGTATGAAGCAATACCTTATACCTACCTTGATTTATCTATTTATACATGCATAATTCAATTATTTTTAGGCAGATGGGAGTTATGCAACCAATGCTACTGTTAAATAATTTCCATACTTATTAGTATTTTTTCCCAATTTCTCCCCAATGCTCCTAGCCATAGGCAGCCATTAAACTATGATGTTCTCTCTCTACATAAGTGGAATCATGTACTATGTGGTCTTTTGTTAGAGTGGCAAGCCAGGGAGTAGCATCATTAGCTTTGCCTTACTAGAAAGCTCAGTCTAGCAAACGTGTAGCCTGAATGGAATGGAGGTGAGGTTAGTGAGATTAGCAGTGGAGAATCTGAATAGCGGGTTGTAAGGAATTTGATGAGAGAATATGCTAGCAGGAGAGAAGGCAGTGGTTGCAGGTCAGAGAGAAGCGAATGCTGAAAGGTTTGGGCAGGGTGGCAATTCATAGATTTGGCTGGTGAGAATGAGTGAAGAAGCATGCTCTCCAGCATTAGTTGGCAGTGGACAGAGGGTGGGGTCTCACTGAGGGGGCATCACCGACAGGGAGATAAGGCGTGTGGGAAAGCAGAGAAGGCAAAGATCAGTATTACGGTGATAAATGGCTGCCCACCCTGCGGCTGACATCAACAGTCCATAATCAGGGTGACACGGGTGCTTAGAAAAAGACTGTATTATTTTCCCAGTCTTTCATAAGATCCTAGAAAGACCACAGCAACATGTACACAGATTCCAGAGCAGTGTAATAAAATTAAAAGTTTATTTAAATTTTAATGAAAGAATATTAGTATCAAAGGAGAAACTTTAACTGCTTTGCCTTGAATAATTTTACTGAGTCATAATAAGTGGCATTTTCAAGTCATAACCAAAGGTCCTTCAGGCCATAAAGGCTTTCATGCAGCCATAGAGTTCATTCCCCAGCCCCAGCAAGGAATGCACCTGAATTAAATCAAACAAATGAGGATTGATTACAGAGTCAATTTTCAATTACCTGTACTAATAGAGCAGTGGTACGGGTAATCCCAAACTGTGGTTAACCAAAATCACTTATATTTGCTTTTGTATTACATTATTTAAGCTATTTATTATAGTTGGGTTTCTAAGTCTATCTTTCTTTTGTGATTATTAGCATTAATTTGGACCCTCTGAATTCACACTAATTTTTTGGCCAAGAGAAGTGGCCCACATTTGCTAAATCAAAAGGATATATCATTTTGTGATTTTATGTACTCTGCATATCATGGATAAATTTGATAATTCTACTGTATAGATTTTTTTAAAAGGTCTTCAAGGATAGAGATTACAAATATCTCTCGATAGCTCACTTCTTTATTTAAGAACATTTACTACTGGGAAATGATTTTTCCAATGCTAACTTTTAATCTTTCTGCTGAAATGCAAACCACTCTGCTCTTCTTTTTTTTTGATTGGGGAAAATAAACAAATGATCAGCTCCTGTCCTCTACAGACTAAATTCAGATAATGTTGAAAACTCCTCCTGAGTTTTCTTTCCCCCAGCAAAATCAGTTCCATTGTATTTCTTGTCTGTATTTCTTGGCCATTCATTAGCTGCTCCGGAAGTCAAAGATCATCAGGAAGCATGAAGAATATGACATTTTCTAAGAAACAAAACAATATACATTTTACCCATGAAAACTAAAAAGATTCAATAACAAGGGACCAGTTAAACATTTTAACCTTTTCTCCAATTAAGAAATAATACATGTTCATTATAGAAAATATGACAGAAAGTATGAAGGAGAAAATTAGAAGCACCTTTGATTCTAATGCCAGAGGTAACCAGTAGATATGAGTCACCCAGACTTTGACGTCATCTCCGATAGTCTGGATGAGCTTTGTAGAACAGCACTCTGGGAAAAATACACTATTTGACGTGAGTGCAGTGAAGCTACAAACCTTATGAGAACCCTTGAACCAATAACCTATGCAATGTCACACAGAAGCCACAATGATGCTATTTGTACCTTAACTTTAAAATCTACACTGAAAGCAAGTGGGACAGCCTCCTCTCTCAATGACATGCCTAACTGAGACTCTTGCACCTTGTCATTCCTCTAGATGTTTTCTATAGATTAGGACTTCAAATGACCAACCCCCTCCTACTAAACCAAAATTTTTTTTCTTTCTTTTTTTTTTTTTTTGTAATTGAGATCATCAATTCCAATCAGATTCTGGCTCATTGATACTGTTATTCAATTGAGACACACACCAGTTTGTCCACTGACTGGTGAGTGAAGGTAAGTAGCAAGCAAAGGCGTGCACTGGGAAGAAAAAGGAACAGAAAAGGCCTAGAGCTGAGGCATACCAAGGCCTCTAGCTGGGGTCTTCCCTATGCACGAGACTTCTCATGCAGGAGGCCTCTTCACTCCAACTTTATTGTATTGTCTGTATATCAGAAAGTGGAGAAATGAATTCAAGGTTAAACAATGGCCAGTAATTGTTTTAAAATTTCTTCTTTTCTATACTGCAGAGCAACTTCTTGGCACCAGGGTCCAATGTATAGCATCCTGTCTTTATTGTAGACTAACTTTGGAGAGGAGAGATGGCACTGTGATATGGAGGGACTCCGGGCATACCCTCAGATGAACGATGGAGTATATAGATTCAATGATTTCTGTCTATATGCTATACTTAGGGAACTATAAGTCAGTGGCTTGGTCTGTTGGGGGCTCTACAATTAAAGACCATGTTTGTGCTCAGCCCTGTTCACTTTTCCCTGCCCTTTTCCCCTACAGTGTAGATAGATTAAATTACTCTTAGGTAATTCCTTTCCCTCCTTCCTTGTTCTCTTCTATACTCCTCTCAGCCCTCCTACAACTATTGCAAGAAGACTAAGCTGGTAGAAAATGGAAATAAGTTGTGGGTGAAGAGGCAGGAAGGATAGAAAGAAGAAAACATAGAACAATTCTCTTCCTTATTCTCACACACACACACACTCACACACACACACACACACACACACACACACACACACACACCAGACATTGTCCTGTATGGATTGCATTACTTAAGTTATTTATTACAGTTGAGTGTAAATGTACTCAATTATACCCTTTTCCTTCAAAAGTTAGATCTTATTCAAATTGCCTTATATTCATCTATTTTACTCAATGTTTTGTGATAATTTTGCCAGTCAATAAGTAGTTCTTTAAACCATGAATAGTAGTCTCAATATTCTAATATATGACTGTGCCACAAATTATTCAGTCATTCTTACGGTTTGACACTTAGGTTGTCTCACATTTTTTCATGCTCATAAATAATGCTGCAATGAACATCCTTTTATGTAAATCCATTTTCCTGTCTGTTGTTACTCTTTCAGGATAAGTTTCACTTCATTTTGATAACAACAGGAAAACTGACCTTGAATTGAAATATCTTTGTCTAGTACTCAATTATATAGTGGCTTTTCTTCAAAAGAAAACACACTGTAGAGTTTGAAGGTCAGATTTTTAATTAAGCAGGTTCCACAAGATTGACTCTTTTATAGCTACCTAAAATTTCAGTAGCAGTTAATTTTGTTATCAATGTCTTTACAGTCAGGTAGGGCAAATTTGCCCCAAATTATCTCAGTATTGGGACGTGATGAAAGATGGTAACTCACAATTGAAGAGGTAATATTTTAGCTCTTCAAAACATTCATGTATTTTCCTGTCCTGGTAGGTATAATGTTCATTATTTTAGGCCAGGACATTGTTCACAAATTAAAAAACAAACAAAGACTTTACATGTTCTAAAATCTTTATTTGGAAGCCTAAGTAGAAGTACAATGATTATATTACCACAGAAGAATAATAATGCACACAAAGCCATTAATAGTTACAATAGTAACCATCACTTATTGTATGGAATTTACCATGTTCCAGATACAGTGTTGAGCACTTTATTTATGGCTATGGAACAATTATCTTCAAATTTAGAAGCTTAAAATTGACAAAAAAATGTTTATCTTGTGGTTTCTGTGGTCAGGAGTTCAGATCTGGTTTAGCTGAATGTTCTGAACCAGTATCATTCATGAGGTCAAACTCAAGTTATCCACTGCTATTGCCTTAAGGCTTACCTGGGAAGATCCCTATTCAAACTCAGCCACATAGGAGGGTGGGCATAATTTAATTCCTCAGCTCTGTATGTGTGTCCTCGTGTGTGTGCACGTGTATGTGTGTGCACAGAGTCTCAGTACGGAGCTCAGGGTCATAGTAATACTCCCATTTTCTGCCTTCCAAGTACTGGGATTACAGTTGTGTGCCACCATGCCTGGATTCCACCACCAGCTCAGCATTCCCAAGAGCAGGATTGGCATGGTATGCAGTGCCAGAGGTTGAACCCAGCTCCCTACACTTCCCTAAGCAAGCTCTTAGTTCACTGAGCTGTACAGCTGGCCCTTCCTCAGCTCTTTGCTAGCTGTTCTTTGTCCCCCTTGGCTCTCCTCAAGGGAGTTCACAACATGGAAGCTGATGTTCACCAAAGCTAGCAAGCAGTGGACGACAAGGAAGAGCAAACAAGGCCAAAGTCAGTCTTTTTCTGTGAACCACTCTTGAAGTGACTTCCATAAGCTTGGCCATTTTTAGTGCACTAAGAGATAAACCACTAGGTTCAACCTATACTCAAGATAAAGGAGCTGGGAGGTCAATGGGAGCTACCCCAGTGGCTGCCCACTACACAACCATTATCTCACTAGTCTAAACAACACCCTTTG